>JAUUDZ010426488.1:0-13987 GCA_032361705.1 Panulirus versicolor
AGAGAGAGAGAGAGAGAGAGAGAGAGAGAGAGAGAGAGAGAGAGGTTAGAAGTAAAGAGGAAGAGACGTTTGAGGGAAAGGGGAGAGAAGATGGAACGGAGGAAAAGACAAAACGTATGAAAATATATAAAAGCCATTAAGTGTCTATACGTTCCAACATCTGACTTCACCGTAGAAGATCCACGTTTCCCGCGGCATGACCCAGGACTGACATCACGAAACTGCAGTCAGCCCGGCTTGGTTGGGTCCCGCACCCATGTGGCACCATACCACGCAAACTCAGTAGAATACCAGCAAGAGAAGGTAAAGGAGGCTTGGTAAAATATGATAATCTACGAGGGGAATGGACGGGGATAAAACGTTGTAAACGAGAATAATGACTGCAGGGGTGTATAAAGGATGGGACGAGTTGAAGGTGAAACGAGCTTACATTTTCTTTCAAAAGTGACAGACACGACACGGGCAAAACAGTCTCCACTATCATACGGATTAACAGAAAACAGAGTGTGTGAAAATGAACGGGGGAAACTCAATTAGATCCCCTAGGAAGACGAGGGGGAAAAGTGAAAGGAGGAAAAGAATTCTACATATTCGCTGTATGACGTAGTAAGGAGGTAATTAAATGAGAATGGTAATAACATATGAGGGGAAATGCACGGTGAAGAAAATAAGATACCACAAGGGGATTATAGAGGAAAGAAGTGGGAGGAGAGAGGGATTGGGTTAGGGATCATCATATGAGTGGATGAGGCAAGACAATGAAGAAGATGGAAGCCGCGCTATATAAAGAAAATGGGGAAGAGGTACACTGATATACATGCTTATATGATAACATGAGGAAGAATTAGGTAGGATTACTCTTAAAGGAAAATTTTCTAAAAGAATATGAGAAAAGAAACAGACGGTAAATATCAATATGCAAGACAATAATAGATGGGAATAAGTGTTGTAGTAACAAGTTGCTGAACTAAAGACAGAAAAGTACGAAGTACCGTAACGTGTGAGAGATGTACAGGAGGAACAGCCGTAGATAGAGTGGAAGAGCTAGTATAACACGTGGGTAACTGATTGAATCATAATCATGATCAGAAAACACGAGAGTATGAGGAGGGATGTGAGGGGTATACACAACTCGTAGATAAATCTACCATGTGCATTACTGTAAACTTTGTAATGAATCAACTTTGCGAAGTCTTAAAGTCTGATATCATAGTCTCCTGGCCAGTGGGGGTCTGACAAAGACCCTTTTATAACCTTTGTAATCCTTTTTATGCTACCGGTCACGGGCGAGTGAGGCCATCTCAATGTAAATCATCCTTTAATAATAAGTGTCGAAGACTAAAAACATAATGATTCCAAAGGACGAGGAGGAGGAGGAGGAGGAGGTGGGGTGGTAGCGGGCACGGGGTACGATGATGCGGTAGGAGGCGGAGGAGGAGGAGGAGGGGAAAAAGATGATAATTGTGGGCACACAACAGCTGCACATTATGACTGCCATTACGATGGCTGAAGGGTGGGTGGACGTGGGGCCTGCGACGCGTCATAACCCTTCCCAACGGTTACAACCTCCACCAACGCACAGTGTGAAGTAAACTGCCGCCGGAACGGCAAGAATTAATAAGTGAAATGGACGGCAACATGCGTGCGAATCTACAAGTAATAAAAATCATTCGAGAGTCGATCGTTTATTAAGGACAGAACCCTTCGTGTGGGTGCGTCTTGCAAGATGATAATGATGATGAACGGTTTATTGAATTCAGGCGGCCAACTGGCTGGAGATACACAGCTGAGATAGTACAGAGGTGGGAGGTCAGAGCAGCTGACTAGATGAATGATCATAAAAACAGTTTGATTAAGATCAAGGTAGGCCTGGGCATCTCCAAAAGGACATGAAGGAGGTATGTTTACACAGTCAAAATGGCAAATATGCATGTGTGTGTGTGTGTGTGTGAGTGTGTGTATACAGAAAGGAGAGAAGACAAGGTATACATTCACAAGGTTAAGGGAGAGGGCAACATGAGTGTAAAACTCTCCCCATAAGACGCAAATAGTTATCACACACACACACACACACACACACACACACACACACACACACACACACAAAATGAAAATTGAAATAAACACATAAAGTACCTATAACTTACCTTATATAAAAGATGACATTGAAGACACAACGTCAAGAGAGAGTAATTATCGACTAAATAAAGACACGACACCTTAGGCCATACGGTAAGTCACCGTGACTCTGACAGCGTAAGCTCCACTGAGAGATTTTGTAAATAAACCTGGTAAGTTATCTGACGAGGCTTACATAAACAACTCGACCTCCAGCCTTCCCTGCACGAGGAACACGGGGATCGATGCTCCACTGAGGCGATGGACTGACTACCCTCACTCACACCTCGAACAACCGCAATGGATATTTTGACGGGAAAAACGACCACATCAGTGATCGACCTCCCCGAACACTTCATCTACACGATACTGGCTAAAATAATTCCAGCTGCTTCCTTAATGAGGGAAACTAAGAGAAAAGAGATGGTTAACACAGGACAGAGGATCGAGATAGATAAACAGTAATATATGAACGTTAATGTATCGCTAAGACGTGAACTATGCAGAGCAGCCATAGTTCACCTCGTAACGGCTGATGAGCGTGCCGGGCCAGAGGTGTTACAATGCCAGAACAAACAGATAAGTAACACACACTGCACCTCCTCAACACTACCCTAATGGCTGGGTCAACACGGCTAATAACAACCCCCGCAGTATGTTTTCCTAGAACAAGCCGGGATACAGGACTTGCTGAGAAATATCAAGACAAGAAGAAAAAAAAAGAAAACGAGACTACATCAGACAAGCTCATATCAACTTTGTGATATTTCTGGCTATGACATTTTCATACGTCACCAGGCAAACTTGAACACAAAACTTGAGCGGATCAAATCCAACGCTGCCGGACGTAAGTCAAGTAATGGAAGTTGTTGAGGTAATCAGGAATAATGTTCCAGCATAGTCACCACAATACTGACGAGAATTCACGTGACCGGCACAAATTCTTACCCCCCACCCCACCCTTCCCACTCCCTGGTCGATCCGCATTAATTAATCTTTCTGTACCGTCGACCACTCCTCCTCCCACCATCAAGCTGCTTAAAGCCAGATCTTTTGTTAAAAAGTGTGCCAAGTGCAGAGCGATCCTAACATTATGACTTTAATATGGATATCTACTCAGTGTATAATGCCATGCTCTGTGAAGAGGTCTGCCATCACAACCCGACGATCTCGGTTCGAACTCCAGTGCAAAAGAGGTACAGAAGAGGAGGTCTCGAGGTCTAATATGATCGGATGATACCTTCACCCGGGGCTGCTCTCCAAGCTTGCGATAATCACCAGCTCTCCCTCCTCCAGGCGAAGTGAACGAAATATATCATCAGTTCAGATGATTCCTGCCAATACCTGCAGTTTACACTCCTACATTTCAAAGGAACAAACAGATGGAAAATATGACACTGTAGCTCCCCAAGCGAGCCTCCTCCGCTCTTCGCTCTATGAAGGTACACTACGTCAGAGGGTGGGTGGGTGAGAGTGAGAGGATAGGTAATCTTTAACAGGACACGACCCTGGTAGGTGGCGGCATCGGACTGGTGTTGACGGTGTCTCTTGGACCGGGACACCTCCAGCTTAGGGGCGCGGGGCGGCCTATATACACATGGTGAGAGCATATGTGATCTTCGAATTATCTGCGACACCTGAAGAAAGTAGTCTAGTTCTTTCGGCGGGTGGTTATATGTTAACGGCGACGGTCTGAATCACCCAGGAAGTTAGACAGGTTCAAAGCCTAACTAACCAACCAACAATCTACCTAAAGGACGTGGCTGGCCTCTTGTCTACCTTCCATGTTTCTACCACACCTCTGGAATCTCATCTACACCTCTCCCCGGCCTCCCAAGTAACCAACAAGTACATACTTGCCCGCTGTACAGTACCCTCACAATTCAATAGTACATTCTTCCTTCCTTTGCCTTCCTCTGCGCCTAACTTGTACATCACAGGAATATTCTCTCCCCTCGTTAGTACCTTGTCTGCACACCTCTCCTGACCTCCATGTCTCTGCACCTCACCCTCGCTCCACACCTCACCCTCGCTCCCATGCTCACCTGGCCCCTCACTCGCACCCTTCCTGCACGTATTCTCGTAGTTTCCCTGTAAAGCGTCTGTACCTCCTGCGAACCTCTCTCCCACCTCATGCCATCTGAGACACAACTCGGTCCTCTGGCAGGCAGGTCAAAGGGCTTGGGTAAAAACGCTTATTTAACGAGTCACATTCTTGAGTTACTTATTGGTCGCTGATTGGAGGAACGTGTCCAGAGATGAGATCGATAATGGCCAATCACAAGCCGGCCGCCTGCCGTTGCTCAGTGACGTGATTCATGTAATTATCTGAAGGCTGAAGCGCGTGGAAATAACATCCCTCCTCACGGCGAACAAAATTGTCGCTGAAAGACTACACGAGGAGATGATAAAGGGAAAGATGAGAGGAGAGGTGGGACAAGTGAAAAAACGAAGAGAGAGGGTGAAGAAAGAAAACGGGTTGACATGATCAGGGGTAATAAGAGCTTGCGATGGTCCATCGGCATGACTACGTTGCGACTGTCAGGCCTCTTGCTCCACTACACTGACAACAGGCTTCTCCCTTCCCTCCGACGACGGGGCTCCCACCCCGGCACCCTTCAGTCTAGATATGTCTAGTGATTAATGGCTTGTCATACGAGCTCCTGGATGCCACAAGATCTCTCAGAAACACGTGTTAATGACGGGGTGGAGAGAGAGAGAGAGATAGAGAGAGAGAGAGAGAGAGAGAGAGAGAAGAGACTTCCACTAGTAGGTTGCATGAGGGTCCAGAGGGACAGGTGACGCCCCAAAACGTGGCCTGCACTCCGTCCACCACCGGCAGAAGACGACCTAACTCTCGCACCATATCTTCTTCAGTACTTCGTCTGCTATCGACAGACTCTCGCACCTTATGAATACCCTGTCAACTACCGACAGAAGATACCCTACTCTCGCACCATATCTTCAGTACCCCGTCTACTATCGACACCCTCACAGCTTACTTTCAATACCACGTCAGCTATAAACAGAAGCTGCTCTGACTCTCGCACCATATCTTCGGTCCATCCACCAATAACAGAAGACACCAATAAGTATCGGCAGTTTTTGAGTCAAACTCCCGGGTAAATGAACAATCACGCCTCATCAGAAGTTATCACTGTATCAGTTTACATCCTGTCGACTGGGAGAGACTGTCACGTAAGTGGGTCATGAGTCTGAATCACAGATCCCGGTCCACCTGGAGCCAGTCAGTCAGTCAAAGACATTTCAAATGAAGGTAATTCATATGACTAATGACGGACATATACATAATCTGAAGTAAGGAATAGGGATGTCGGATTCCATTGAATTCCTGTCCAAGAAGATCAAACCACATAAAAATTCCAGCATCTGTATTAATGATCCCTTAAGTCAAGGTCATCATCCTATCCTTTAGGTAATTTTAGGTGTACTTTTACTTACAGGTCAGTATGATCCAATATCTAGCGACTGAGAATGGGTAACCTTGAAAAAAGCCTTGACCTCAGAAGTCATTATAATTGCTCCTGTTTGACATGGTACACACATAATCCTGGCGTCCTAATTTGACGGCTCTCACCACCATCTCGGGGTCCAAATTAAAACTCCACGTGTCTTCTGCTGTCATCAACACACACACTCTAGCCTAGTCTGCCACACGCATGTGAGGACCAGTGACTTGTCAGGTTCACACACACACGTGAAGTAAGGCTGTGTGAGCCTCACCTCACGTGGTCCACCATACACCTTCTTAACAACTGCTTCCTACTACTTGTTAATGCTTATTATGAATGAGTTATGAATGCGGCGGTTATTATGAGAGATGGTGATTCTTCATTACTGTGCAGTGGAGTGCCTCAGAACCCACTCATAGACTTGACACTGACGCGAAACAATTCATTAGCAGTTAATATACCTGGACGCCTTTGGAACTTCACCTCAGTCTGTGTTGAATGGGTCATTGGCCATTTGTTGGTCTAACCACAAAAAAAGAAAAATCTCGAGCGCTTCTTATGTCAGTTCCTACATTCATTTGCACGGCAGCCAAGTCTCTCAACCATTCCAAGTGTTTGAGTAACAGTTAAGAGCTTTACTAAATATATATGAAAAAAAGAAAACTTCACATCGTTATGAAGAGTCCGTGTTCTGCGGAGCGACGAACTCCGACTAGACCCTCTGACATGCGAAGCCATCCCGGCCCCAGCCAGCAACTGACGTCGACACAGGCGGATATCATTGTCCCATAACGAGAACGACAGTTCCATCCGGATCTGTATCGTTCGTGTAGTAAACTTCGGGTTTACCAGGCTGATATACAGGAATTGCTCGGCTAGGCAAAAACACGCAGAGTGGTATAATAGTTACACTAACGAGCTGGAGCGACAGACGCTACGTACAGGAGCAGAGTCAGGCGAGTGGCCCTCACACGTTCGGGCCAGACCTACAGGCTTGTGAGCATCCTGATATAGAAATATCAGCCCTTGTTGCAAGTCTCCTGCGTCACTCGCTTGCACAAATATTCCATCATTGCATGATTACTTAGCACAAAGTGATATATCAGCCATTTATAGTTCACTTTCGTTATACCGGGACGAAATATTTCCCTACACTTTAACGCCGGCCCACCCCATCCCGCCCCGGCACGAGGGACCCACGCTCATCCATTACTGGTATCGAATAAAACTGTTGAAATAGATCGTCACATCTCATCGCTGGGGTTAAAACCAACCTGCCCTCCCTCCCGCTCCCTTGCCTCGTACCACCCACCCCCAGCCAACCTCCCCCCCCCCCTCACCCTTGCCTCGCACCACCCCATGATCCCCATCCGCTCCTCCCCCTCACTCTTAATGAGAACAGTTTTCAAAACCTCCAATCATGAGAATTCTTCGCGAGAAGAAATTCCCGTGGAAAAGGTCCCTCAGTCATCATTCACCCAAGGCTCCCTTAACTCCCCTTTACCTCGCGGTCACGTTCTTCTTCTCCATTCAGGCCTCCAAAAAGTTTGATAAATCGAAGCTCGTGTGCCGTCTGGGAATAGCTCCGACGTGAGGGAGAAAATGGGGGATTGGGCAGCCAGGAAAGAAGATGGAAGAGTGGACGGGGTGAGGACAAGGGGGAGGGAAGCGTCGCGAGAAGGCGAGGAAAGACTGGGAAAGCCTAGGATTTGCATGAGAAAGAGTGAGAATGATGGTGGCTGAGTGAGGCTAGGGTGAGGGGAGGGGAAGCTAGGCAGGAGGTAGGTGTGGGCTGAGCAGCAGAGGAGGAGGAGGAAGAGGGACAAAGAGATGATGTATGAGATAGAGGAAAGGCAAAAGCAGGCTAGGAGGGGAGATGGATGGACGAGAGGAAAGTCGCCATTAAAGAAAAAAAGAAATAAGAGAGAGAGGGTGAAGAACTAGGGGAGAGGGAGGAGGGGGGATGTTATGGGGTGAAAAAGAAAATCTGATAAAAACAAATAGAGAGAGAGAGGAATCGAATGACTTCGACGACTAGGGAAGGAGGAAGGAGTATCATTTCTTGTCATTTTCTCTGTGTCCCCCTCTCCATTTTCTACTGATGTAAGCCGTAATACTGCATGCATAATTTATGAGTCAGGTTTCCGCACTGGCCGAGTCGAGCCTGTCACGCCACCGACTTTCCCTCACCCATCTTCTCCCCTCCTCTACATCTGAGGCGCTGCGTTCCAGCTCCCTCTGACTAATGTGAGCCGTGCGACTCGAGGCGTGGCAGAACAGCTTCCGTATGGCCGATCCTCCTGCTGACTTGCAGCGTGTGTCCGGCTCTCAAGTGAGACGGAGTGACGGAGGAAGACAAGTCCCAAGTATAGAGAGGCGATCAAGTCGCCAGCATCAACGTGCGGCAGTAACGAGGGAAGCGCCTGTGGTCGCAGGACAAAGGCGTCTGGCGTGGATGGAAGCATTTAGACAAAAGCGTCTGTCATCCGTGGTACTGGACTCAGCAAGCGCCTTACATCACAACAGTCGTGGTGCTCTGAATAAGTGCCTCACGTGCCAGCTGTAGTCTAGAAGCGTCATGTGAGTGTGAGTGTCTTACAAGGTTGGAGTCAAGAAAGAGTCATATGTGTGTGATAAGTATCACAATGACGTCATTCAGGCAGTCGACGCTATCACGTCTAAACCAGGTCGATCGACAGCGTTCGACATGATCATGCACCATCCATGGCTGCAACAACGCAAAGTCCTACATCTGCTAACTCCCATACTATCATTTGTTTAATAGAAAGTCTTGTGACTAATAAACTCCAGGAAGCAGAGGGCCGTCAGAGCAATGCCATCGGCTCAAATACAACATAGTGAGGTGTGACCTGACAGCAGGGGTGGACACAGACGTGTACACTAAACCAACACCATCTTCCGGCTGTGCCGCTCAACACACAATGTACCCACAAAAATCACACCAGGTACCCTAGATAATGGTCTTCCCCGGGCGGGCCAGACCGGGGCTCGTGAGTCGCTACCATGCGGAAAGTACCACCACGACGGCCAATTCAAATTCGCTTCCCACGTTCTCTTCATGCGAGGAAATGATCAGATGCGTCACCAAGTAAGAGAGGACGTTCCAAAAAGGTTTCATTTTAGAGTTTAGTGTCACTGGAGACACATGTGGTAAGATTCTGTGCAGATGTTAATTTCTCCCAAATATAATCTCTCCTCAGCGAATATAATGAATATTTTTTTTTTCAAGTGACCAACATGGCACAAGCATAACATGTCCCAAAATCATGGTCATCTCGGGTGAAAGCAGAACAGAATAATGAAGGGGAATGAAGAGTGACAACGGAAAAGCAGCCACGCTCGGCACAGGGAAATTATCGACACTGGAAAAAAAAATCATCATCATGTTTCACAAAGGCTGAGTGTGAGCGAGAGCGCCAGCCTGGAGGTCTAAACCATTAGAGTAATTACTCCATTCACGACCATGTCATTATGGGGGTAATTAAGAGCTCGACACTTCCGGGTTCAAACGCGTTATATCGACGCCAGCGCACACACACACACACACACACTCACACAAGACCTACATGGTACAACAGGAACAGCAACGCTCGCCTTAATATACATATATCCTGTAAGGTAAAATCAACTTACATGTACCTCACATGAGCGTCGATTCCAAGAAAAAAAACCTTTGCTCTGAGCATCAATTCTGCTTTGCTCTCAGTTCTGTGATCCACGAGGCTGTTGCCGTGTGGCTGCTGCTTACATTCTCCCCCCCCCCCCACCCCCAACCCCAGGAGAATCGTGAGTTGATGGAGATCATAAAACGTAAACATTTTTTTCTTAATCTATGCTCAGCGACCCCGGGGCTCCCTCGCTCTCGGTGCCAGCCCCAAGGAAGTCGACTAGGCTCCAAGTGGATCGTTCATCAAAGTGAATGTTTACTTTGCTAACAGAACCGTCCTCTGATCTAATTACGGAGTCGCATGGTATAACTTGCATTGGAGAGAGGCAGAATAGTCTGTTAGGGAAGGGGGGTATATATTTGCCTCTCAGGGGAGGAACTACTATGTAGTCCTGTCGTATTTAGTACTGTAGTTCTGTCGCATTCAGTCCTATATTCCTGCCGTATTCAGTCATGTACGCCAGTCGTATTCAGTCCTGTAGTCATGTAGTATTCAATCCTGTAGCTCATCCTCAGAGGGGGTCTAAGCCCACAATACACTCCAGCAAAGGCTGCAAATGAAAGAAAAATGACTGAACTAATCAATCTACATAACATTCAAAAAATTTTCATAAGGATAGATCGGTCGTCATATCATACAGCTGGGATCTACGTCTGCTATAATGGGAAAGTACGGCTGATACATCGCAAATCACACAGAAGAATTGCAACGATATTTGATTCGTCAAACTGGTGTACAAGAGGTTCCCAAGGCCACACATTCAGAACCGCCCGAGCGGCACAAATCTAACCTTCACATTCACCAGAAATATTTCACAATCTTCCCACCTCAGGCGGTTCTTGAAATTAGCCGTGCAACCCGGCCACATTCACAATATAGACACTTTTTTTTCTGTCTTTTCCCCACACGCACAGTTTACAGGCACTAATGCCTATATAAGGGTCGGGCGTATATATATATATATATATATATATATATATACCTAAAACTGTGTGTGTGTGAGATCATCTACACAGAGAGAGAGGGAGAAAATGATAAGGAGAACAGGACAGGTTCTTTCAGCTGTCTCTTACTCATACGTCTGTTACACTGGTTCACACTGTGGCCACAACGCAGGGTCTACAACAGCCAACCGTTCCAGCAATGACGACATTGTTTACAAACGTCTGAAGGTTATAGCTACGCTGGGGTGCCAACCGGGGGAGCACACATGCAGTGAGAGCGTTTATGTTCTTAGAATTATCCCGTAGCACATGCAGAAGGGGCGTACATTTTATTGGTTGGTAGTTACAAAACGACTTTGTCAATCTTAACGACTCTAGAAGCCTGCGCCACGAGACTAATTCAAATCTTAAATTTACGAAGTGTCAAAAAATTCCCAGACCTCAGCTGCATCCTGAACTGAAGACACAAAGAGCTGCCTTGAACTTAATTATCAGGACGCGCCTGTTCTTAAGCTGAATCAACCCACCAAGGAATCGCGTCTGCCTACTATTTTCCTCCCTTGAAATCTTCTGTAATTCAGTTCTGACGGTATGATTATGTGTATGAGCTTACACCAACCTGACTTGCAGGGAAGGCTACTTCCCTATATTTCCCATTAAAAGTCGTAAACAATATGCTTTTTAAATCATGACTGAAGTCTTTACTTGATATTACTACTACTACTACTACTACTACTACTACTACTACTACACTACTACTACTACTGATGATGATGATGATAATGATAATGATAATAATAATAATAACAATAATAATGATAATGATAATGGTAATGAAAGATAGTATTCATAATATTTCTCACCTCGCGTATAGAGGCGAATCCACGCAAGCATTTTTACCATCAAGCAGATTTCGCCTTAATCTCTTTGGTAACTACATTATATTTTAACTTATGGTTTATTCCCGTCCTGAGAGCTACACATTAACCTTTAATCTGAGAGGCAGAGTAATGCTCATTCCAGAGCTATAAGCATTCTCATTTGGCAAACAAACAAAACTTATCACCTTAAGCACATCATATCCAAGGGCCGTACCGTCGTGCTCAAGGGTCATACCATCGTGCTCAAGGGTCATACCGTCGTGCTCAAGGGTCATACCGTCGTGCTCATGGGTCTTACCGTCGTACCCAAGGGTCATACGGTCGTGCTCATGGGTCATACCGTCGTGCTCAAGGGTCATACCGTCATGCTCAAGGGTCATAGCGTCGTGCTCATGGGTCTTACCGTCGTACCCAAGGGTCGCATCGTCTTGCTCACAGGTCAGAGTTATCGTTGCTCAAGATGTTAATGCTGATGCAGCAGACACACACACACACGCTGCTTCCTGTGCCACGAGACTAATTCAGATCAAATTTACGAAGTGTCAAAAAATTCCCAGACCTCAGCTGCATCCTGAAGCTGAAGACACAAAGAGCTGCCTTGAACTTAATTATCAGGGACGCGCCTTACATCTAATGTGGTCTGGCCACCTGAAGATGAAGACGCTCTTCCTGGGCTTTCCTAGGCTGGGCTCCGACTAGGCTTGCTCGAGTTGGGATCCAGCTAGGCTTCCCGGGGCTGGGCCCTAGCTAGGCTTCCCGGGTTGGTTTCCTCATAGGCTTCTTATTTAGTCGTTCTCCCAACGCTGCAAGCAGTCTCCCCCTCCCTTCCCTCACATTGTCTCCGCAGGACACTAATTACAACTTCCCTCCCACCCCTTGTCTCCCTGCTACAATATATACAACCTCCCCCTCCTCTTCTCTCCCCTAATGCACTACATAAATTCTTCCCTCCCACTCCTTGTCTCCCCACTGCACCTAGAATGCAGCTAGCTTCAATCTCCTCCGTGGCAGAGACAAGGCAAATCTCACGACACGTCTTCACCACCCATCCCCAGACGGTGACGGGACGGGAGCCTAATGACCGTATCACCTCCTCATCGTCTTTAACAATTGCTCAAGCTTAATGACAGACACCCTGACTCGAATGCTTTATGTAACGGGGAACAAAAACCTCAGCTACTACCCGTTAGGGAGGTCACACGAACTATTGCTAAAGCCATTTTCCTTTTTATTCATGCAAATTAATATGTATATAGATTAAAGTCAAACTCTCGCAAGTTTAGAAACTTCTGACTCTCCAGCAATCAGGATCTATAAATGTCTTGTTTATCCCAAGAAGTTTCGTATCAAATTCCAGGCACTTTTCAGAACTCTATACAGTAAACTTGAGCTCAGTAAAACAAAAATATATATCATACCTTCATGTCTTTAACAGTATAATACCATGGAAGAAGCATCTTCAGCTATGCCCTTTGGCCTGGCCTCATACTGGTAACCCTGTTTCATACTGTAATAATTCGATCGCTCGCGACGTTTCCCGTCATTTGCCATAACTAATGCTATATTCACGGATGGAAAAAATAACTATAAAGTGGGGCTGCTATGATTGCGTTAGGCAATCTCTCTCACATTCACACTTACCATTCCTAATGAGACGACGCGAGTAGCGCTGATCATTCCGAAATTCATCGGACCCAACCGGGAAGATAATTTTTTCTTTACCGAGTCTAGGTGTACATTAGCAGACGTGGAAGTGGAGATGTATAAATAACGGTTTGTTGTATTTGGGAGGTTATGATGCTTACTAGTTAACTAATCATGTAAGAGCTTAAGACTATGGTGGCATGAATATTCCCACACACTGGACAAGCATATGAATGAGGTACATTCAGACAGACAAGGAGGCAGATACACAGGGATGTTTACAGAGTAAACAATATGGTTTGTACATTATGAAAATGACCAAACATTAAAGTGATAAATGGATACAGTAACACAGTAGCTGACATGCCACGTGCCCTAATAGAAAACTGAACTGTTCACTTGTACGTGTAAATCCGTATGTGTGTACCTCATGCGTATAACAGGAAATAACTCATATCCGTCTTACGCATTACTTTGCGTAATGATAACGAGGTCTTCATTAACATTACAAAACACTAATAATGCTTACCGTTACTGTAATGAGGGATTATCATATCATCTTCAATTGTTCAACAGCATTTTTGACAAATGACGTCAATGAGCTGTCCCACATCTAGACCCATTCCACCAACCAACACACCATTGTTTACCTGAAATTGATATACACCATTAGACTCTACCGGAAAACCTATACACACACAATATTCAAGGCATGGGGTCCCCACGAGTGTAAAACTCCCTCACCCATATGGTATAAATAGGCAATTACAGACACAGGGAAGACACAAAAGCTCTGCAAATGTAACAAACAAATCATTCCTTCTACACAATGTATCAATATGAAAAGCTTGGACATCACCACCGCCTGGTCCTGGAGGCTTATCTGGGAGGGTTATGAAGTTCGTGTAAGTTTTTCTTTTTTTGGAGGAAGGGGTAACATTTGAAGGAAGAGGGTAACATTTGGAGGAAGAGGGTAACATCTGGAGGAAGGTGTTAACATTTGGAGGATTGTGTGGAAATGAAGGGGCTACATTTAAGAGTTGTGACGGTCCAGTGTTGACGAGTATGGTGGGAATACAGGGGCTTCCTATCAAAGGAAGGTGAGGCTCAGGAGATAGTGTGGTGTTGGGGCGGGGTTGGAATTGTATCTAAAGGTTTAGGAACACGGGGTGAAGAAGGGATTAGAACGAAAAGTTCAGGAATATAGTGAGGTAGTAGAGGTTGCATCTACAATATAT
>JAUUDZ010426499.1:0-13986 GCA_032361705.1 Panulirus versicolor
CATTCATTCTCTCCATATGTCAAAGTTATTTCGGCATGCCCTCTTCAGATCTCTCAACCACATTCTTTTTCTTTTACCCTTTCTTTATTTACTCTATGAAACTACCTCACATCACATATTGTCCATGAACATTTCATTTCTGAAACATCCATCCTCCTCCACACAGCCTCATCTTGCCTCACATCCACATGATTTTGTCAGGACTGCTACACCTTCAAACATACCCATTTTTGCCCTCCCAGATAATGATCTCTCCCTCCACTCATTCTTCAGTGCTCCCAGAACTTTTGCTGCCTGACCCACCCTATGACTCACTTCCACTTCCATGGTTCCATTTGTTGTCATGTCCACTCCCAGATATTTAAAACGCCTCACTTCCTCTAATTTTTCTCCATTCAAACTCACACCCCAGCTAACATGTTCCTCAACCCTGCTAAGCCTAATAACTTTGCTTTTTTCACAGGTACTGTCAACTTTCTCCTTTCACACACTCCTTCAAACTTAGTCACCAACTTGTGTAGTTCCTCACTGTATCATCAGCAAGCAACAGTTTATTACTTCTCAGGATGTCTCATCCCCTACAGACTGTATAATTGCCCTTCTACCCAAGATATTCACATTTACCTTCCCCACCACCCCATCCATAAACAAATTGTTCACTGAATGTGAACAATTCTAGGTATCATGTATACCCCTGCCACAGAGAAACCTTCACTTGGTACCATTCGCTCTCCTCTCTTCCTACTCATACACATGTGTTAAACCCTTCATAAAAAATTTTCTGCTTGCAGCTTTCCTCATACATCATATATTCTTAAAACCGTCTACAATGCATCTCTATCAGCCCTATCATATGCTTTCTCCAGATCTATAAATGCCACATACAAATCCATCTGTCTCTCTTAAGTATTTCTCACACATTCTTTCAGGTAATCACTTGATCCACACATCCTGTACTTCTTCTGAAACCACATTGTTCCTTACCAATCACAAACATCCTTAACAGTTGGAAACTTGCCAATATAATAGTAATCCAAAAACCCTCTAGACCATCCATCTCCCTCTCCTTATCTTGCCCTGTATCACATCTATCCTCAGTATCCACTCTGTGAACAGACCCACAACAGAATCAAACAGCATCTCACTCTTTCCCACACAGCATGTTTTCAGACCCAAACAGTGCACCTCCATGCTACACACTGACCTGACACAACATATCCTTGATGGCTTCACAGATTCCCACTCTTGCACAATACTTGTGGGAGCAGACATCAACAAAGTATTCGATGCTTCCCTCAGCCCATCCTCTCACAAAAGATTCTCAACACCTCCCTCCACAACGACAAAAAGTGGTTCACCAATTTCACAGTTGGCCACAATGGTGGTCACTTACAATGACTAACTCAAAACACTTAAACTTTACAATGGAATTCCCCAAGACAGAAGTAGTTCTATCTCCAACTCTCTCAAATTTCTTCCTACATGATCCCCCATTACCTCAAACAAGTGACAACATGAAGGTCCTATCATATGCAGACAGACTAACAGTCACATCACATCCTGAAAACACAGTAGCACCACAGTGCATAATTAGAACAGTGGCTTATGAAGAACAGAGTATATGCTTATCCACAGAAATCATAGAATACTCTTCTAACTGCATATTGACATAAATCCAGCTCATACCCAACAGTCACTTTAAATGGACAATCACTTCCACTGAAAGTGAACAATTCTAGGTATCATGTATAACACACACACAACATTCACTTCCTTCAACACCTTTTACAAACAATTCATGCACTTGTCTTTAACTATGCCTGATTGCCTTTAACTATGCCTGATTGCCTGGTCTTCCACCCTCTCAAAAAGAAATATAATACATCTGAAAACCACAAAAATAGTATAGTCAGAACAATCACAGGCAGCTCAGCAAACACAAATACTCAACAGCAACACAGTGAAACAAAGATCTTCCTATTACAGTCCCACATTAAAATGCTTGAAATAGTGCTGCAGCACAAGGCTCCTCCCACTTAAACCACTCTATAACTAACCAAAAATCATCAAGCAGGAATTAAAAGTTTACCCTGTCTCACACTTCAGAAGCCTCTGTTAACAGATCCTTCCATCCATAACAAATTTAACACTGACAAATCACACACACTGAAATAACAAGACAAGCACAAAACATTCAACCTCCCAGCTTATCAGAAACCACACTCCCCAGACAAACACGAGTCACACTCTCCCATTAGTCTTTCAAAATACTAAGTCCATCTCATCTTCACCTCTCCATTGACTGTTACCACTTATCCCCCAACCTTGTTGAACTTTCCATGTGCTCTTTTGTGCTCTTTACACTCTTTATCTTCCAAAAGATTTAGATATTTCCCTGAAGTTTCCCCAATACTCTCTCTCACCCTATTTCTCATTTGTTCTCTCTTTTTATAGAGCTGCCATCTCCATGTTAGTTTCGATTAAGGGTTCCTATCTCTTTGAATTGTCAGTTTATATGTTATGAATCTCATTCTCATGTATTAACAGGATCAAATGTAGGATTTCTAATTACCTGATCTTGGTATGTTTGCATTTAATGTAAAAGTTTTACCTTTACCTGTTTGTAGACCTTGCATTACATTCAACACATGTAATGTTAATGTTTATTTGATTATTTGCAGAGCTTCACTCTATACAAGAACATGATATATGCCTCCAAACTTCACTAACTAACAAGCTTCCCACAGAGCAAATTTTGAAAAACGATTGCTGTATGCAGAGCCTTGCAGTAATAACATTGAAAGAAACAAGCATTGTCATTGAGGTAGATAATGATGAACAGAACAACAACAACAGAAGCAGCTGAAGAACATAAATGACAATCAGAGTACATACCAACAGAAACACTAGAGGTAATAGGAACAACATTAAAAACAGCAGTTGAGGGCCAATGGAAACATTAAGGAAAAGAGTGGGCAAAAGAATCTGATGAAAACTTTTCATTGTTCATAAGGACTGTAGTTAATGTGAGGCACAGTCCAACATTTTATATCTAACCAGATTTTTATTATTGACCATATTTAGTTATGCCAAGACCATAGTTAATGATTCATTCAGTTAAACTGTTCATTGTATGTACATCATACCTTTGGTAATGATATGTATTTAACAGCTTGTATATTGTTTCAGAAGTCATTTTATTTAGAGCAAATTAGAATTGTGTTTAAGAAGCATATGTTATCCATGAGTCATTACAAGTACTGAGTAAATTTTGCACTGGCATTTGACCTATGGAGAGTTTGAGATGTAATTACCTATCTTTGTAAAAAAAATAGTTATAATAGGTATTGTATAAATTTTTTTATTATCAACATATGAATTAAACTGAGAAATACAAGTCCATTAATGTTGACAATGGTCAAGAGAAGACATAATGAGCTGATTTGCAGTGTATGAAAGAGTTTATGCAAAGGAGCTACTGGATTAAGGCACACACTTAGGAACATTACACAAGTTGAGAGGACTGTAGATTGTAAACCATGAGAAATGGTATGTTTAGCAGGTTATGATGAGAAGGGTGTGGTGTTTCACTTTATGGGTTAAGAGGAGAGGGCCTACCTTATGTAACCTAACAGAGGAATGAAGAAGTGAGACGAGAAGCCACTGTATTCTCACCAAGCCCAGATTATGAAACAGTGTTCCTTGCTGAGTTTTCCACAAAGTGCTTTGTGGTTGGTTGGTTTGAGACTGCTGCTCCATGCTCTACTATTCATGCATTGTGAACAGTTCTTACAATTAAGCCTTTGTAACTTAAGGCAGCTTACCCTAGATAATAGAACAGATCAATGATCTTTTCTTGCACATTCCATATACTGCACTTGTGGGGATCATTTATTTCACCTTTGATGCTTAATCATTGAATAACTATGGTTCCCATGGTACACAATGAATTGTAGTGTTCATATATTTAAAGATTTTGATATGGAGGGCTAACAAGTGATATGTTCAATGTAAAAAATACAGATTTAGAGAATTTAAGAAAATGCTTTCATACAAATGAGAAATTGCTTAATGCTAGGAAAGCTTTATAAAATATTATAATTTTAGCAGGTGCATGATATTTCCCTCTTGAGAAACAATATGAATGTTCACAATGCCAGATGTCCTACTATCAATGGAAAGGTTTAGTGCAACACATGACAGCCCATGCTGTGGAGATGCCATATGAATGTTCACAGTGCCAGAAGTCCTTCTCACAGAGGAGTGATTTAGTACGGCACACAACTATTCATACTGGGGAGAAGCCATATGAATGTTCACAGTGCCAAAAGACCTTCTCTCAGAAAAGGTATTTAGTGCAGCACATGACTATTCACACAAAAGAGAAACCGTATGAATGTTCACATTGCTGGAAGACCTTCAGTTGGAAGAGTAATTTAATGAAACACATGTTTATTCATACAGGAGAGAAGCCACATGAATGTTCTCAGTGTCAAAAGACCTTCAGTCAGAGGATTCATTTAGTGCAGCACATGACCATTCATACAGGAGAGAAGCCTTTTGTGTGTCTTCAGTGTCAAAAGACCTTCAGTCAGAGGAGTACATTAGTGCAGCATATGACTGTTCACACAGGAGAGAAGCCATATGAATGTTCACAGTGCCAGAAGACCTTTTCCCGGAAGGGTAACATAATACAGCACATGAAAGTTCATAAAATAGAGAATGCATTGACTAGTGTCAATTATGGTCATGGCCTCTGTTACACAGCTGGTCAAACATGCCACACTTCTTGCCATGTTAAATGTGACAAGATGATTTCCTATCATCAAAAAACATTAGAAGACCATTATATATCCCACTCAATGGATGAGAAGTCTGTCATTGCTGAGGAAGTGAAACAAGAAATTGATAATGATCCAGAATCCATCTTAGGTAAGACAGGCTATAGTCCAGAAATGACCAGAAAAGCCTGTGAATCATCTATAAAGGCTGAAACAGATGATATTGACATTGTTGAGGAAGAGTTTTAAGCCTTTTGAAGTTAATCCATAAGGCTGAAAATGAAACCCTTCCACTTGTATGTAATATTGTGACCACAACAAAACTCACCCATCCTTAGATGCATGAACCTCATTCAGTGACTTGTCCAACAATTTATGTACTTGATTTAGGATCCATTGAAAATTTATTATCTCTGATGTGTTCGGGGAGAACAATATGTCAGCTTCATCACTCCCTGTGTAAAGTGGTAATAAAACTTTTATGTAAAATCAGTTTGCATATTTTATCATATCCTTACTTATTTTAAGGAGTGACATTCATATATCTGAAATGCTTGTGATGACAGTTTAATTCTTATTGATTCAATTACTGTGATTTTTTTTCTGATATGATATTTGTCAGTTTAGAACCATTTCAGGAAAAGCCAAATTTTAAATGTGGAATCTGTAAACAAGGCAGCTGGTCTTATACAGTGTTGATGAGATTGGTAAAGTAAAACTTGTATTAACACTTGGTTCTCCTGCTGTACATGGCCTGGTTGTCAGCAAAAGTACTACTGCCAGATACCAAACAGTTTGTTGAAATATAACAAAGTATATCATAAGTGTGTGCATATGTATATATTATCATTATTGAAATGTACATTTTGTACTGATTCCTGGAGTTTTCCAAGCTGTACCACACTATGCTCCAGTTCATCCTGTAGTTCAAAAAGTAAAAGATTGGATTATTTAGAATCATAAGGGTATAGAATTCTGCGTGTGTCTTGGACACATTGGTATGGATTGTGACATACACATGAAATTCATTTCCAAAACCAATAACATCAACACAAAAGTAACACACAAGCCAGATGTCAACAGACCACTAAATGGCACCAGATCTAAACAAGAAAGACAATCCCTGAACATCCTTCACAAACAGTTTATCCATATCAACTTTAAACTATGTTTCACCTGCCTGGTCTCATATCCTCTTAGAAGCATATGTGACAAAGTTACAAACCACACAAAATAGTGCACTCAGAACAATTCCTGGGAGCTTAGCAGTCACAAACACTCAAGACCTTCACAATGAAACAAAGATCCTCCCAATAAGGTCACACCTCAACATGCTTGGCACTCAGTTCTCTGCAACAGAATTGGACATCCCCCCCCCCCCCCCCCCAAATCACTCTATAACTAACCACCAACACCCAAGTTGAATGAAAAGCTTACCCTTTCTTCACTCTTCAGTAATTTTTACTCACAGATCCCCACACACTAACAAATATAACACCAACAAAACACACACACACACACTCCCAAATATAAACTGACAAGCATTAAACAACCAACATCCCGACTCAGTCTTAAAGTCCAACCCACTAGAAATACTACACCAATCAGAAATCACCTCCTCAGACAAACGCAAGTCTCACTCTCCCACTTATGATCTTGACATCACCCGTTACCACAGCACTACAAGCTCCATGTCCTCATATCCCAAACCCTCATACTCACAGTGCATACTACTGAATTGCCCTGCATCCACTGCACAAACATCGGAATACTTTATAACTTATGGCCCGAATATTGGTTGTGGCCACCTTGCTGAGTGCTACAAGAACCTTACAAGGATAGAATGGATTCCTGGAGCATGAAGTACATATGCTTCACTCTTCAGTAAAAACTACACACTTCTGCCAACAGCTTCCCTCCCACAATATATGTTCTTAAGACCCTCTACAAGGCGTCTCTCTCAACCCAATCATATGCTTTCTCCAGATCAATGAATGCCACATACAAATACCTCTGTTTCTGTAAGTACTTCTCATACACATTCTTCATAGCAAACATTTGATCTGTGCACCCTCTGCCACTCCTGAAACCACACTGTTCCTCTCCAGTCTGATGCCCTAAGTATGCCACCACCTACTCAGTCACCAATCTCCCATACAACATACCAGGTAATCTCAGCATTTATTTTTTATGTTGGAGGCTCTAGTCATAGACAAAAGTTCACATCAAAGCCAGGCCTTAATTGAAACATAAAGAAGTAAATGTAAGTGGAAAAGAAGAGGAGACAAAGAAAGTATTTACAAGTTTTGGAGGAAGTGAAAAACCTGTCTTTTGAAAAGTGCTGGGTCACAGGTATTGGGAAAGTCATGAAACAGTAGGGGGTTTCAGAGCTTCGAGGTGTTGGGAAAGAGAGTTATCAAAGTGGCTCACCTTTGAGTTGCAATGACCATACCGTAATCATGCCCATTACACTGCATGGGGGGTACACAAACAGCTAGCTCTCAGGAGCAAAAACTAAAGTATTGATTATAAAACAAGGGAGTAATTTGAACATTCATTTTTGTCCCCTGTTCCTGTATAGCATGGCTTTATACAAATATTCCACCAAATCCCAGGCACCTCACAATTTTTTTCCACATGGAGGCTTCAGTCATGGACAAAAGTCCACATCAAGGATGGGCCTTAACTGAAATACAGAGAGTTTAATGAATATGAAAAAGAAGAGACAAGGGAAAGTAATCATAAACTTTTTGATTAAAAAAAACTTGTCTTTCAAAATGTGTCAGGTCATAGTTGTTGGGAAAGATGAGAGGGTAGAGAGTTCTATAGCTTCGAGGTTTTGAGTAAGAAACAGTTATCAACACAGGCAACCCTTGAGTTGCCAACAGCCACACAGTAATCATGTAATGCACTAGATTACTGAGTATTACATGGTCTAGCTAGTGGTGGGGGACACACAAGTAGCCAGTTCACAGGAGCAAAAACCAAAGTAATACTTATAGAAGAAAAATTAAGCATCATTGTGGCATAGGACAAGCAGGTAAATTTTTGAAGTTACCTTGGGAGAGTCTATAAGTAGGACTGCTTTCAGTTCATTTCTGTCAAGTAAGGATGCAGAGCTAGAACCGTCCCATATGTGAGAGCAGTATTCCATACATGGATGGATCAATCCCTTGTATAAGTGGAGCAACTGTATGGTAGAAAAGAAGTTACATCTAAACAAGACTCCCATTTTCTTAAAGGCAAATTTAGGTATTTCTGTGATGTGAGGTTCCCAAGATAGCAAGAACATTATGCTAATACCAAGTATGATCATTGAGTTAAGAGGTGGAATTACAGGACAGTCAAAGGAGAGGGGAAAGTTGTGAGGAATTTTTGCAAGAGATATGGATAGAAAATGAGTTGGAGATATTAAACTTAACCAGATTTTGTCTATTCCAATGAGATATCCTGTCCAAGGCTGAGTTTATTGAGGAAGTTGTGTCGAGAGCAAGTGCAGATCAAATGAGAGAAGAAGGAACAGAACTGAAGGATGTGGAGGAATGCATTGTTGAGTCATCAGCATATGAGTGCATTTGGTTATTTGTGGAAAAAAGGAAACTGTTGATAAAAAGGAGAAAAAGTGTGAGAGAAAGGACAGAACTTTAAGGGATACCACTGTTGAAGAAGGGAGGGGAATGGACTGATCCATCAACAATCATTGAGATAGAGGGAGGGAGGAGAGCTTCAACATGAAACTCCAAGCTGCACCCAGTCAAAAATTTTGGATATGTGAAGGACAGTTACATAGGAGTCACCAAAATCTTTCAGCAATGATAACTAGGTGTTGCTAAGATAGGAAAGAATATTACCATTGGATTTCACCTCATGGAAGCCATACCATTGATTCATGATGTCTGAGAATATGGAAGTTGAGATAGGATTCATAGACTTTGGAAAGAGCAGATGTCAAAGCATCAGGTTGATAGTTGGAGGGATTAGAAAGGTCACCCTTCCTAGGGATGGTGTGCACCAATGTATGCTTCCAAGAAGAAGGAAAAGTTCTGGTTTTTATACAGAAATGGAACAGATGAACGAGTTCAGGGACACACTCTTTCAGTGCACAGGGATGGATGCCATCAGAACCATAATCTTTGTTTATGTCCAGAGAGAACTGCTTTTAGGACAGTTTGAAGAGAGATTACATGGAAGGGCATGGGATTGTTAAGAGGAGACTTGAGGTGAAGAATGTTAGTCAGCCAAGTCTATGTAGAGTTAGAGGAGAAATGGGAATCAGAGAATATTTTTGTCTATGGGAGAGACAGCTATAGTACTGTCAGAACGGAAAAGTGAGGGAAAGGTTGAGCAACAGAAGTTGTTAGTGATGCACGTAGCTAAAAAGACCTATCAGTGGATGACGAGGAGAGGTTACCACATTCCTTTGAATAAAGAAACATTTTGCTTCACAGATAACGTACTTGCTATGATTACAGGCATTGACAAATGCTGAATGGGAGTCATAGGAAGGATAGTTTTTCCATGCCCGATATGCCTGATCCCTTGCCTAAATGGCCTCTGAACAGGAGTGGTAGAACCGTGGGCTGGAAGTATAGGTTGTCTTGGAGAAAGAGGGGATAAATGCTTCCATTCCAACAACAGAAGCATCATCACATAAGACACAGTAATTTTCCTAAGGAAAGTCAGAAAAGAATTGTCAGAAGTTATTCAGGTCAGCTTTGTTAAGGTATTAATATTTACATTTAGAATGGGCTGCTAGTAGGGAAAGTGCCATTAAAATGAACACATTTTATGCAAGTGTGGTCATATGAACTAATTGAGGGCAAGGCTGTGTAGTTACAGCATGAAAGATTATAGAGGTGAAAGATAGATACAGGATATTAGGAGAATGGTCACCGTGGTCAGGAATATGGGTGGGATGGGGGATAATTTGCTTGAGATCATTGAGAATGGAGAATGTGAAAGCTTCAATCCCTCCACCATCCATATAGGAGAAATTCATCCATAACCTATGGTGAATGTTCAAAATCCTTAAGTATAGAATCCCAGCTTGTGGGTGAGAGGATGCCACAGCCTTATGACAGGAATTTAGATGGTCAAAGAAAGATATAATGTTTGTAGAATTAGGAGGGCAGTAGACAAAACAAAGGAAAAGCATGGTAGTTAGGGGACAGACCTTGAGCCATATAACATCAAAGTTTGGGGACTCATGGACCTCGAGGCATGCAACAGGTGTGTTGATGTAGGAATAATCACAAACACCATCTTTGAACTGGAATCATGAGTGGGGATTATAGCTGGATATGAAAAAGGGACAAGTGAGAACATCATTAGAAATCTGGGTTTGAGAGGGAAAGAGGATATTAGGAGATGTAGCAGACAGATGGTATTCACCAAAAGAGAGGTTGATTATTAGCGAGACCACAGATATTGGCACTGTGGAAAGAAAAAGAGGAAGGTCTGTCATGGAGGGAAAGGTCATGGGAAGGGTGATTACTACTCCTATCTGAGACCTTCCTCTCACTGGCAGTAGATTGAGAAGGAGACCTGGAGATTCTTAGCACCCCATGATGCTGGGGACTAGGGGCCATAGGTTTGTTGGACTTCATCATGATTAAATCTAAAATTGATTGTGCAGACAGGAAATGGCAAAAGAGCTTATGTGAAGAAAATAAGTGAGGTTTGAGTAGGTGTATGGTGCTTGTAAGATGAAAAGACTAGCCCAGTAATCCCATTTTCATGAGACAGAAAGTAAGACCAGCAATCATGGTGGGTGTAAGGTGGTTCCAGGCACTACTTTAGTGCTCCTCAGTCAGGACAGTAACACCACCCTGGGTAACTGCTGTCAATAGCCAACTACCTAATGGATTGCATACAATGAAAATCCTAACTAACTAATTAATAACATAGGCACACCCTTTCTTAAGAAATTCAACAGCAATCTTGTCCACTTTGTCACATTTCATCTTATGCAGGGCTTTCACCATCCCTTTTCATGAAACCACATGTTATGATTCTCTAACCCCACATATATTCATGCTCAAAAATCCGTACATGTGACACCCTATCATCAAACACTTTTAATAGTCCTTCAAAATACACTCTTCACCTCTTCACCTTATCTCTGTCTGTTGCCACTACCCCATTGGCCCCCTTAACTGATGTTCTCATTTGTTCTTTTGTTTTCATAGCACTATTAACATCCTTCCATAACACTGTCTTATTCTCCTTGTAGTTATTCTTCTTGTAGTTAGTCTACCCCAGCTCTCACTTGCTCCTTTTCTCATCACCTGCTCCTTTCTCTTGACCTCCTGCTGCTCTCTTTTGTACATCTTCCAATCATATGCACTCCTTCCCTTCAAGTAATGCCCCGATAAACCTCTCTTTTCTCTTTTACTAGCGAATTAATTCTGCCAGTGACTACCCTTTCTCACCTGTCCTCCTGCATATCACACACTTCTCTTGCACATACGGGCAGAGCTTCCCTAACTACCTTCAGTCGTCACCAACTCCCATCACTTAATTTACTTCTATCTTTTTTCACTCCATCCAATCTCTCCAGATATTTCTTCAGACAAGTCTCTTTTTCCAAGCTGATTCACAAGGTAGGTGGTGGAGTTTTAATCTACGTTGATACAATCTACGTGCTATTAAGATAAGCAAAGTAGACACACACACTTACAACTCTCTTTGACATAATTTGCTGGAATTTTGTAGTGTTATTCATAAGAATTGGGACGAAAAAGTACCGTCTGAAGTAGTATATCTAGATTTCCAAAAGGCTTTTGATAAAGTACCTCTCATGAGACTTTTACATAAAGCACATGAAATCGGTGAAGAACTCTGTACATGGATCAGAGACTGGCTTACTAAAAGAAAGCAGCGTGTAGTATTAAACGGCGAAGCCTCAGATTGGCTAGACATAACGAGTGGTGTGCAATAGGGCCCAATTCTTTTCATGACATACATTAATGACCTAGAACTCGGTCTCATATCTAATATCTTCAAATATGCTGAAGCTTCTAAACTAGGAGGTACCCATAAACAGGAGGGACTGCGAAATAATTCAAAGAGATTTTGACTTGCGAGCAGAGTGGTCAGACAGATTGCAAAAGAAATTTTATGTTGACAATTGTAAAGTTTGCACTTTGGAGACAAGAATATACGTTAAAACTACAAACTATGCGGAAACTCTCTAACTAACGTAAGTGAAGAAAAGTACCTTGGAGCTGTCCTTAGCAACAATCTGAAACACACTGAACAGTGTCAAGCAGCAAGTAAAAAAGGCAACCAAATGTTAGGTTTCATAGCCAGGGACATAGATTACAAGAAGCAATTCTCACACTTTATAATTCTCTAGTAAGACCACACCTTGAATATGCAATACAGTTTTGGTCCCCAAACTAAAAAAAAGACGTAGAAAAATTAGAGCAAGTACAAAGACGCGCGACAAAATTGATCTCATCCCTTAGAAATCTGTCATACGAAGAGAGGCTAAAACAATTAGATTTCCCTATAAAACGTAGACTTCGCAGCGACTTAATCCAAGTGTTCAAAATTCTCAACAAGTTTAATAAAGTAAATTATGAACAACTAATCTAGATACAAGAAAATACGGTTACCAGGAAAAATGGAATAAAACTCAAAGCTGAAAAATGTAGTACGGACATGAGAAAAAGTTTTTTTCCTATAAGTATGTTAAGCACTGGAATAAGTTACCATCAGACGTAGTGAATGCTAAGACTATAAATGCCTTCAAAAGTCGTTTAGACAAATATTTTTTAAATTCAGGTATCTGAGAAAAACGTCAGAAATATACTGTTTAAACAACAGCGGTAATGGGGACAGTAGAAGGCTAATGTGCAGCAGCAGGGATTCGATGATAGCTTAAAAAGCTGCTGAGCGGAATCACATTTTCTTGTGAAGTTAAACTCCTTTTTTCCTAGATAATCCAGTTGTGGGCCAATCAGGTCTCCTGTTGTCTGTCTTTCTCACGTAAACTCATGTAAACCCTCTTCCCATCCATAACTCTTTTCATTGCCATTTTCTGGCTACATATTAGTTATTGAGATGTTTGGATGAGATGGGTCTACTACCGTTTCAAAGTACTGAGTGACAAGCATGTTGAAGTGTGGTTGTATTGGGAGATCTTTCTTTCATTGTCTTGGTGCCGAGAGTCTATGGTTGCTAGGCAGCCAATGATTATTCCGTGTGCTTTGTACTACTTGCTTTTAGGAGGGTGATTGAGGATACCTTTGGAAATACAGGCAATCTTTTCTGGGCGAGTCGTTTTTCCTATTGCGTACTGTAGTGCTGCATTTTTGTTATTGTTGCTGAGGTTTCAGGGTGTTGTAATGTGATTGTGAGCTCGTCTGCTTATGAGAGGACCTTCGTACTGAGATTTGTAGGAAGTAACCGAAAGTCGTGTGGGAAGAGATTAAGAGGGGTTAGATAAACAACTGCCTCTTGGGAAACTCCAGTGTAGAGCAGAAGGGTTTTAGGGACGAATTCAATGGATGGCTTGCATGAGAGCAGACAATGAAGTTGGCTTATTAATTTTTGTTGTTTGTGGAGGGTAGTGTTAAGTATCTCAGGTGTGAGGTTGTATCGGTATACATTCTCAAAGATTTTGTTTTGTTGGTGTTTATTGCCTGTAATAATATTTATGTATATATGGATGTATGTACGTATGTTTGAGTGTAACACTCTTACATCAAACCATATTCTTCTCCATCACCAGTGACATTACAACGCAGCAGACAAATATTGACAACACATTAGAAACACAGGTAATAAGAATAAACTTCACATACAATATAATCCTCCACATTCCTCCCCTCAACCACAAAACCTGACCAACATAACCAATACTTTTCTCAGGAAATTTCACTGCACACCATTCCGCTTGGCTGAACACACACCCATGATCCCCAAGGTGAATTACTCATAAACCAACTGCAACCTCTCAATATCCTCAAACTATAAACCAACCAACTGGACTTCAAACACACCATCTCAAGCGACCTACCTCGTTACGTACATTCTACTCAGTCTCATAAGGACGAACTGAAGCACACTACACGAACTATCCTCTGATCATCGCTCACACTTGTAACACTCGTCTGTCTCACCCAGTCAACACAACCACCAGAATGAAAAAAAAAATCAAGCTACAATAAAGCAGATTGGCCAACATTTACATATCTAT
>JAUUDZ010426509.1:0-13985 GCA_032361705.1 Panulirus versicolor
TGGAAATAAATTATTATTTCAATGATAATGGAATAATAATTTTTTATAAATTGAATCAAATTAATTATGGTTCAAGTGTTTCATCACTAAAGTCGATGTTGAATGTGTTATAACACATTGATTTTGGAATTTTAAGGTATGACATTTTATTAATGAACGAGAATTCCCTTAAAATGATACAATTAGTGGATTTATCTATGTTCTTAGATTCCTCATAGGATATAATAAACAATGCCTCACACAAGACTGTTTCTCTTGTATTTTATGTGTTGGTGTTCAGCGCCCAGTGTGACCTTTCATTCATAGAATTGCATTTTTTTTTCTATCTGTGAACAGCCTCTGAGTTGCTTGATATAGTTCAAGCCACCAGTGACGTGCGAGCAACCTCTAAGCCAAGAGTGATATCCTGCAGAATTGAAGCCACAAGTGAACTCCATGCAGTCCTTCATACTAACAGTGGTATCTCAGCAGTTCCCCTAACCAAGTGTGACACCCACAGTGCTCCCGGCAGCCAAAGGACTGTGTAGACCCCAAGGTGGTGCGCTAAAAAGGAGTTGATACTAGATCTTGTTATGAGGATCTTCAGCTGATAATGGACACAGAACTGAGTTATTTCGAGCGTGGAGGGTGTGACTCAAGGCTTATGCCCACCATCTCCTCTTCCAGCTCTTCATCTCCCCAGTGACATCTCAGAAGTCTGTTTCCCAAGCCACCAATAATCCCCACCACCTTCAATATACCAGAGGGCCCCTTATCAGATAAAGGTATCAGAAGAACTATCACACTACCTACAATGTCCCTTTTGTCTTCCAAGCATCAATAACACCTGAGTAATCCCCAAACCAGGTAAAAGTCCAGCACTTTCCTCAGTTTGTCAGTGACATCCCAACAGGTCTCCAGAGTGCCAGTGACACTACCAGTGTTGCAAGTATCCCTGGTGTGGCAAACATAGAAAGACTTTTGCTGCTAACTTAGATCAGAAACAACTCATTAGCAGTAATGAGCAGGAAGTTACATTACTGTGAGTGTGGGAAGCTGTGATTCACCAGTGGTCACGGAGAATCAACCCTTACTTATCTCTCCTCATCCCTCCCTCCTGTGCCTCTTGTAATCAGGAGCCCTCCTGTCATTCATCCTGCCTGCTCAACGATACATCAGTATCCTGCTCGTCTACCTGGGATAGTTAGTCCATGTACTCTCAGGGTAATCTCAAAGAGAAGGCTCTATAGATCTTTTTGTAACCTTACTGCACATTGTACTCTTATAGATTTTTTATAATAAGTCAGTCTGGTCACACATGCACATAGACATTTGTGCCTCAAGGGGTGGGACCAAAGTTTGTACTTTTGTGTCTCATGTCAGTACAAAAGTTTATATATTTTTATACATGAGATTAAATGATGTATATGCAGAATGTATTTTAAGCACATTTTCACTTTTCAGGACTTATACATATAAGTTATTTCTGTGAGAAAATCTTTGTAGTTAAAAAGAAATTTATATTTGTCACAAGTAAGTGGTGTCAGATTGTGTAAGCTGTAGTTTAAGTGCTGCCACACATGTAGCAGGTGTAGCAAGGGTGCCCACTACCACAAATGAGGACCACCATGGTGGTAATACCACACCTCTCCCTCCTCACACACCCATTCATCACCTATTTTATTGTAACTTTTTGGAAAACACCACAGTTACAGCTGTAAATAGAAAGTACTAGTAGTGCAGTAAAGTTCGCCAGGAGGGTAGCTTCATGCATGGGAAACAGCTGAAGAGACAGTGACGCCAAAAGCAACTAAATGATACCAAGAGAATGGTTAACATAAACCAAAGTAGCTGACAGATTGTATCAGCAGAGGAGCTACATTACATAAAGAGTGTAGTCTGTACAGAGAGGGAGAGCAACTGAAACACACCAGCTGAGCGACCAAAGAATACCAGGAGTGGTTGAGGAAAACTGAAAAAAAAATTAGTTGAAATATGGCAAGAGACCAGCCACAGTTGTTATAGTATGCATCAAGCCAAGTCATACTATCCAAAAAGCTGTTGAAGAAAGGCAAGAAACTGGACAACCTCAAGGAATTTGGGTTTACAGTAGCTGGAAGACATTTTTATTACTTAAAGGTATAAACTGAAGGAACCAGAAGTGAGACGCATCCCAACAGGTCTATATAATCCTAAAGACAACTTGCAGGTTTACGTAGGACAACATATAGTTTCGACTCTTCATTACAGCCTCATAATCCAGCGCAAGAGAACAGTTCACCAGAAAGCAAGAGATCTTGGTTGAAGAGTGACCACCGTAAGGTTGGGGTGGTGGCTGTCGAGGAGTGAGTCCTGTAGGTCGAGTGACAAGGTTGTGGGACACACTAGTGGGTGTGTAGCATAGAGACGGCGTGTAGCTAAGCTTGTGGTCTGTGGCTGGGGAGTATCACAAAGCAGCCACCATGTGCCAAGGGCTGAGTGGCGACAAACACTGCCCTGGTAAGCAGGAGGAGGATCAGGAACAGCAGGAATCCCTCCTGCGCCATGAGCAGATGAGGTAGGTGTCCCTCCAGCACACCACTGGTCTTATCCATCAGCCCAAGGTTTTCCTTTAGCATAACTCCTCATCCGTGCTTGCCGCACATGTTCCTGTAGATTTCCACTTTTTTTTACTGTTTTGTTAAGATATAGTCTGTGTGGAGTAAACAGCCTCAAAAGTGGAGCTTCACTTTTTATTATCATTATGTGATTTTGCTAAAACTAGCATGCTGATTTTACTTCATTTTTTATTTTACTACATTACTTGCTTTAGATTATGTGTTTTAATATTAGCACCATTAGTACTTACCCTCCTTTTGTACTATATAAAGAGGGAGTTTTACACTCATAGGGTCCCATCTCTACAACTTTCTCTTCTTCCATACAACATGTCAAAGTTCTGTGTGCTGTGATGATGACTTGTTGCTTCCACTGTGTCTTTTAGAAGCCTGAGGGGGCTTGTTGCCCTGGGCTTGCACTCATGCCCAGCAGGATAATGTTCACGTCCTCCTTGGGTGTTATGCATGTCCCCTGATAAGGGTGTAGACCTTGGTCAGTGTTTAGCTATTTCTCATGCTTATACCACTGATATAGCAAATGTTAACTTTATGCATATATATATATATATGCACTAGCATTCAATGACATATTTAGTTAAACTTCCGTATACCATGTTGGCCTCACAGATTTGATACCTATGTCTTGGTCTCATAAATTTGTGTATCGATGTTTTTGGTCTCATAAGTGTATGCAATAATCTTATGGTCTATGAATTAGGGAGACCGGAATGCTGCATTATGGTCTTTGGTTATAAGTGTGAGGAAATCACATTCATGTTGCTTGATGTGAACCTTTGAGATGATAGAGAGAAAGCCAGTGATAAATCATTTCAGAGCAACTTTACTCTCCAGACTAAACTACCTTGAGGTTTCATCATAGAATCGTCATTCAGGATGCTCAGAATATGGAGTTACAAATTATGCATCCACGCTTGCAGTGAGTCAGAAATCAGAATTAAGTGTAAACAGTTGAAAGCACTTGAGCTGTAATATCTGGAGTACAGAGAGGGTCGTAATCTACATAGAAAGTATTGGAAGGTTCATTTCCATTTTCCTCTTGAAAACAGTTATAATTTGGCACAACAGGAATGGATTACCATATCATCTCTGGATATAAGAATACCCTGAGAAATCTGGCATCATCCTCATAACTCCCAACAGACATGAATTTAACCTGCACTCTCCCGTAATCTTGAATGATCAACTACTCCTACTTAACAAACCCAAACCATACTAGGTATCACACATATGTGAAACTTACTCCCTACACCTCAAACATCAACACAGTGGCCATAAACAAGCAAAGTAAATGCCCTCAGAACACTTACTGTTATCAGCTTTGGAGAAGAGGAATCCCTCAGAATTAAAAATAAATGAATAGATAATATGATAATAATTACAATAATAATAATCTGCTCCACCTCAGTCTACATATCACTTGTAGTCATCCATTCTTTCACAAGGAAATATAACAACAAACCACACAAAGCAGAGCTCTCACAACAGTCACTGGTTGCATCCACAAACATTTTATGCAACAGAAACAAAAACACTTCCACTATAACCCCATGTATACTCAGCATCCAATTCTTTGTACCACAACAGCACTAAACCCATGCACCCAGAGCACTTCATAACCAACCACTAGTCCCCATGCAGAAATTAAAAACTAACCCTTGCCTACCACCTCAGCTGCCTACACTCACAGATCACCTTTCACCAATAAACTCAATTTTGACAAAAAAATATTTACAATGTAATGACTCTTAAACTCCCTATCGTCAGACATACATACATCTACAGATATGTAAAGGTTGCACTTGCTTGTCAATGCTCTGAAAACCACCAAATTCTCGAACATTACAATATTCAATATATCACATGACCTCATCCCCAAGCTGCAACTTCCTCACTGAAGATACCAAACACTTATTCCTCAAACGTTCTGCACTCACTCTAAAAAGATAAACGTACAGCATCATCACACTTGATCTCTGGCCCACCCAGTGAACATATCAAGCTTGAAGAGTGCTGTAGGAACTCTCAAGAATGGGCCCTGGGGCAGGAAGGTAAGGTAAGGAAGAGTTTTACCACCGGTATAAAGGTGTCAGGAGTACAATATAACAATATATTTCAAACATTCAGGGCTGAAACCGTTCCCTTCATTGCTTACAGATCTCTGTAACATTAAAGATTGCCCAGTGGACACCTTCAGTGACTCCCTGGACGAATCTTAACATGGCAGTCTTAACCAGGAAGACTGTAGCAATCTGCACCTGCCAGGTTAAGTACTTATTGTATAGGCTGCAGTCTCAAAATGTAAGCTGAGCAGCTTGGGTTGAAACTAAGCTTCTGAAGTAGAATAGCTTCTCAGATCAATGTAATATATAGGTCTACACAGGGTATGATATTTTGGGGTAGATCCAGAGTGATTCCTTTATATGTTTTTTAGACACACTGCACAAAGAACTAATTAGAAGACTTCGTTCTTGTGTAATTTGAAAGATAAATGCATTAAGATCAAACTTGTCAGGCAATACAGAAATATCATTAGGTCTTAGTGGACTTGAAAGACACGAATTCTCTTGTTTAGTGGACTTTACTTCATAGTAACAGTATGTCCAGAGATCCACTTTTGCTACCATTTCCTGTTGCTGACTATTCAAAGCATATGAAATCATGCTCCATTATGGAACATTTGCAGATAGAATGTACCAAGACACTATTGCTGATATAGAGACAGCATGACTTGACAATCCTAGTCACATGCTTTAGGCCCAGTTTCCTTTGAAACATATCAAAATTTGTTTCCTGAAGATAGCTATATCTTAGGCACAAGCCAATTATTTTTTTCCTACAGTTACCAGTAAAAAGAGAAGGTTGTACACAGTACTTCTGATATACTTTAAGTTGTCTGATGCTTCCCCTCAAGACCACAAGAGCAGCTTCCTTGGGCCCCACTAGGACCAGGGATCCATTTTGGATATCAAGCCTGAGAAGTTTATTTTTTTGGTATATTTATATATTCTTGCTCTCAACATTAGTCATCCATATGGAAACAAAACTTTCATTTATGAAAAATGAGCTTTTTGTTATATGAGCTATTTCAGGAAGTCGTTAGTTTAGCAAGCTGAAAGTGAGAGCAGGCGTAGGCTTGCCAGTTTGTGACCTTTTTAAGTTTACTTCTTGTAGTGGCTTTTTATTATATGCACTGCAAGATTATTAAATCCATGAATTCATATGCTTATTTATGTAGATGAAAATAAGTGCTGGCTCAAAAACAGCTGTTAGTTGCTTGGCAGATACTGTATATGTAATGTTGTACTGTACCCCACCATGGATTCCCTCAAAGACATTGGAATCTTGTAGTGTCTTACTTTGAGCTGCATGCAAATTAGTATCTTTTAACTTATTTTGATATCTGTATTTATATACATATTGATGAGAAAATACTAGCTTAAAAATGCCAAGCACAGAAGACTTTTGAAACCAAGATATTTTATATCTACTTCTCATGACTAAATCGTATATTTTGGGATATCTGAATCAAAAAAGTTAAAATTCACTGGAAGCCATACTGAATGATATAAAGTTAAGCCTGGTGAGTATATTGTGTGTGTGTTCCACAGAAATGGCCTGAAGGATGAGGGGTCGAGTGGTGCGGGTGGCAACAAGCCCCGACAGACATGGGGCAACAAGGCACAGTTCATGCTCGCCTGTGTTGGCTCTGCTGTTGGTCTCGGAAACCTCTGGCGCTTCCCATACCTCTGCTACAAGAGTGGTGGTGGTGAGTAACTTTTTTCTTTAAATTTAAGTCTATTTTCATTATACCTTTCAGATCATGACATGTAGCCCCTACATTTCCAAAAAGAATAGAAAATTTAGTATTCTTGATACAGCATAGCAGTAATCCTTGCATCAGGTATATACAGCTTTTGCAATATTATTTATACACATTCTGACCCTGTGCGTAGTGCTTTAGCACTGTCATATTCTAATGCCACAATTATCACCATTTAATAAATAAGTATGGCATTCCATTGATGAATTTTGCTTCAATTGCTTTAAAATTCATTGAATTTTTTTTAAAGTCATTATATATGCATGACATGGTTCAAATGGCATGCCATATACATGGGAAGATTCTGCAAAAAATTCACCGATGGAGCTTTTCATTTACTGTTGAATATGTTAGTATTCTCTTAATTATATGTCCACAAAATATGTTTCCGATATATGATATGAGAATGCATCGGTCTAGTACATTTCCTTCACATTTGCATGATTCTTAAAAGAGTTTGAAAATTCGTTTTAACACTGTAGTGGCTACAGATAATTCTCGTAATGTGTATGTCAGGCTTGGTACAAGAACCATAGGAGTAGTATTATGAAGCCAGACTATACAGTGTAATATAATTTCCTCTGAATTTACTGTTGATCTTTCAACAGGTGCATTTCTAATCCCATACTTCCTGATGTTGTTTGTCTGTGGCATCCCATTGCTGCTGATGGAGTTAGCCGTAGGGCAGTACACCCGTAGAGGACCCATTGCTGCAATGGAGAAGATATGCCCCCTTTTCAAAGGTTAGGCATATCTTTCAGGTTTTCAACACTCAAACATAGTTGCTACTGTGTATATATGCATGTATTAGTTTATCCTCTTTCCAGCAGAAAGTAGGGGGTTGACTTATATACAAGTAATATTTTTGAGGGGATTGTCTTAGAACATGAAAAATCTTCAACACTTCAGGCTGGTAAGCTATGCCATGCATACAGTAGGCTAATCCCCAGATCTTAGGTTAACCTTCTGTATACCAGAGAACCTGTATGGTAGGCTATGCTTTCAGTCGGCTAAGCACTGGTAACCTAAGCTCCTTAGCTTACTGTAGCCTAGAGTAGCTTACCATAGCCTAGATTCCTTCTTTTTTGGGTATAATGAGGTCAAAACCTTCCTACCACCCTTTTTTTTCATACTTGTTCACCATTTCCCACATTAACAGGGTAGCACCAGTAACAGATCAAGGTAGGCCTCATTTACTCTCAACCAGTCTCTAGCTGTCATGTGTAATGCACCAAAACCACAGCTCCCCATCCACAATCAGGCCCCACAGACTTTTCCAAGGTTTCTCCTTGTTGTATCATATGCCCTTGTTCAGTCTAGTGACAGCACATTGCCCCAACATATACCACATCACTCCTATTTATTCTTTCCCATTAATGCCTTTCACCCTCCAGCATTTTAAGGTCCTTAAAATCTTTTTTAGTCTATCCTTCTATCTTTTATTTGGTCTCCCCCTTCTCCTTATATTATATGTTTTTATACATGTATATACATCTCAGCTTACACTAAGTAATTTTCTATCAACCAATCCCAGAGGTAAGGTTGAATAGCTGGGCTGGCTTTGAGCAAGCTGCCCTTTCTAAGACTCATACTTAAGCCTCTGGGAATTGAGGGTCACATTGTTAACCGCTAATCAATTAATTACTGAATTGTTACCTATTTGTACTTGTACAGGAAAGGAGTTTTACACTCATGGGGACCCATCTCTTGAGCCTTCGTACAGCTTTTACCTTAATAATCTTTCTTTACATCTAATCCTTCTTTATGTCTTATATGAAAAGTTTTTTGCTTAATTTCATGTTATTTGTGTTTGTCTGCCTTTTTTTTTTTTTTTAAATATCTATATGGTTCTGTACTTTGGTGTATGTATAAGTTGCTGTCGGTATAATACTTCAACTTTACACTGGTTTGGTCAGAAAGATTAGAGAGACTGAACAAGTGTGTTTTATTGAGAACTGCAGAAGGTCACTCAAGTGAAATAGTAAATGTTAGGTGTATAATATGATAAAATACAGGTTTTTCCTAAAAAAGAAAATGTAGATATGTAAACAGTGAAATGAACATAAAAGAGATTGATTTAACCTCTGAATATTTTCCTTTTTAATAAAAAATGGATTCATTTGACTACCATTTTATGGTATTAATCTAGATGTTGTTGGAAAAAATTTGGAAAATCTATTCCAAAGTTTTGTAAACACATATTTTTCAGACCTGGTTTGTTTTATATGCCAAATTTATGGTCAGTGATATCGCTTTTCTTTTCCTGTAATATGTGATTGGTTGTATGGTTATGGTAATCTAATTCAAAATGAAATGTAATGATGTGCATTTATGCTATGTTTTTTCCGGTGCATTACCTGATCCTAGAGACAAAATAGATTTTTGAACCCAGTCAGAATTTTGTAGTCATGAAATCCAATGGATTTTAACTTAATTTTTATTGGGCACCACAAGTCAAGTTTCTGGTGCTCCAGGATCACCTTTTATGGGGGTTCACAGAGCACACGGAGTAGCCACATCCACTGGGTAGGACAACTGGTCGAGAAGTGTTGATATTGTATTTTTGTCTATGTGGGGTAAAGTAGACATAAGGTGGTGTTCAGTGTCTTCCGTGTGGAAGTCATATATGAAGCATGAGGGGGTCGAATGATAATGTACAAGAAATAATTGGAACCCACACATTAATGTTGCTCCATCTTATGATTAGATATTGTCACTGTCTGAGGCAGCATAAACAGTAGTGTTTAATGAAACAGTGTTGTTGGACAAGATGGTTTTTGAGAAATTAATAGTAATTTTATGTAAAGGCCATACACTATCCATTTTATGAAGAACTTTGTAAGCTTTTTATTCTGTACAGTAGTGTATGATCAAAGAATATTTATTGTGTGGAATTTATCTCACCTATTTCTTTTCAGGTGCTGGAGTAGGAACTGTGATAATATCATTCTTACTCAGTACCTACTATAATGTCATTATTGCTTGGGCAATATTCTATTTTGTGCAGTCATTTTCTACCAAATTACCATGGAACAGCTGCAATGCTACATGGGCTATTAACTGCTTCGATGATTATGGTTCAAATATTACAGCACCAAATGGGACAAAATCTCCTACTGAAGAATTCTTTGAGTTAGTATTTATTTTTCAGTGATTTTCTGTCTGGTATTTTTATATGTTATGTTGATTCGATGATGCATTATTTTTTCTTAGTCATATGGTTATTCTGATTGTGATATATTGTCCAAGTATGTAATTTTGTGTTATAATGAGAGCTCGTGTTTATTACATTTAATGCAAGTATTGTTCATTTAGTGAGGTGGTTCTTCAAAAGAGTGAAGGAATACACGAGATGGGATCTATGCAAACTGAGCTGTTATTGGCATTGTTGGGTGCTTGGGTACTTGTCTACTTCTCCCTCTGGAAATCCGTCAAGTCATCAGGACGGGTGAGTACAGTGTTAGAACTATCTCCAGACACAGTTACTTTATAAACTAAGAACAAGTTGACCCCAATCTATCTCTTTGTATCATGCATCCCCTTTTACATACTTACAGCAGAATACTTCTTGCAAGGTCTTCCCTTGAGTTTAATTGCACTACTTACACACATGATTTCTCTTATGGCTATAAGTTATCAGATGAAAAGTCTGCTTTCACTCACTCTCTAGCTGTCTTGTGTAATGCACCAAAACCACAGCTCCCAAACCACATCCAGACTCCAAATACTTTTCCATGGTTTACTCTGGATGTTTCACATGTTTTCACATGCTGTCCATTGACAGCACATTGATCTGTTTACCATATCATTCCAAATCACGCTATTCCATGCACGTCTTTCACGTTCCTGCATGTTCAGGCTCCAATCTCTCAAAATCTTTTTCACTCCATCCTCCCTCCTCCAATTTGTCCTCCTGGTTTTCCTTTTTTTTTTTACCCAACTTCTGACACATATATCCTCTTTGTCAATCTTTCCTCACTCAATCTCTCCATATTTCCAAACGATTTCAACGCACTCTCATCTGCTCTCTCAACCACACTCTTTATTTCCACATATTTTCTTACCCTTTCAGTGCTTACTTGGTCAAACCACCTCATACTACATATTGTCCTCAAACACTTCATTTCCAATACATCCAACCTCATCTGCACGACCCCATCTCTAGCCCATGCCATGCAACCATATAATATTGTTGGAACTACTATTCCTTCAAACATACCCATTTCTTCCCTCTGAGATAACATTCTCTCTTTCCTCACATTCTTCGTCCCTCTGAAATAACATTCTCTCTTTCCACACATTCTTCATCACATCCAGAACCTTCACCCTGAACCCCCACCCTATGATTCACTTCTGCTTCCATGGTTCCATTCACTGCCAAGTCCACTCCCAGATATCCAAAACATTTCACTTCCTCCAATTTTTCTCCATCCCATCTAACTTGTTCCTAAACCATGCAGAACCTAATAACCTTGCTTTTATTCACATCTACTCTCAGCTTTCTTCTTTCACACACTTTACCAAACTCTGTCACCAACTTCTGCAGTTTCTCACCTGAATCAGCCACCAGCGCTGTATCATCAGCGAACAACAACTGACTCACTTGCCAAGCCCTATCATCCACAACAGACTGCATACTTGCACCTCTCTCCAAAACCCTTGCATTCACCTCCCTAACCAACCCATCCATAAACAAATTAGATAACCATGGGGATATCACGCACCCTGCCGCAAACCGAAATTCACTGGGAACCAATCGCTTTCCTCTCTTCCTACTCGTACACATGCCTTACGCCCTTGGTAAAAACTTTTCTCTTCTTCTAGCAGCTTGCCTCCCACACCATATACTCTTAATATTTTCCACAGAGCATCTCTATCAGCTCTATCATATGCCTTCTCCAGATCCATAAATGCTACATACAAATCCATCTGTTTTTCTAAGTATTTCTCTCACACATTCTTCAAAGCAAACACCTGATCCACACATCCTTTACCACTTCTGAAACCACACTACTCCTCCCTAATCTGATGCTCTGTACATGCCCTTACCCTCTCAATCAATACCCTCCCATACAATTTTCCAGGAATACTCAACAAACTTATGCCCTGTAGTTTGAACATTCACCTTTATCCCCTTTTGTTATTTTTTAATTTATATGATAAGCTACAAGCAATGAAAACCATTATTTTTCTTATGAATTAAGAGTTTAAGCATTTGTAATTTTGGTTAAAACCACTATATTTACCAAAGTGAGCAATCCTAAATTAGATCAGTAGGGGCACAGTGGTGGATGCCAAAGGAGCTGTAAGCCCTTAGGCTTGCAACTGCCCAGCATGGTCTCTACTGGGTTACTGAAGCCTCCAGGTAGCTCTAGTGACTCACTCATGTTTTTTAAGTTGCCATCTGTGGCCTGCCAAACAGAGAGTGTAGTATTCATGTTGTTGTAAGAAATTAGCATCCAACTTCGCTCCCCTCAGTCAAGGAAAAGTTTAAAGGGTTAACATTTTTCCTATTGTGGAACTCTGTCAACTCCCAGGTCTTTCTGTCATACAGATTCCCTTAGCTTATTTCCTGCTGAAGCCTTCTTTCACTGCAACACATTCTCATTCTTTTGCATTTACTCAATCTGATTTCATCTAGATCTAGATCACCTTTGGAGTTCATCAGCCATTTACTAAACCAACTTCAGAGCTCATTAGCTATTTATTTTACTAAATTTGGAGCTTGTATGAGTCTCATAACCTTATGAAAGTATCAGTATTCTTTATTTCTCACATGGAAGAGTTCAGTCCTTCAGGCAAGTCATCATTTATGCATGCCAAGAAGAACAATGGACCTGTGGCCTAGCCCTGTGGCATACCACGGGTGGCCCTAGCTCATTTTGAGAAAGCTACTCTAACCTGTGTCCTTCATTCTCTTAACCCTTTAACTAGTCTTTAACTAGACTTCTCTTATGAAGGGAACCTCATATAGATCTATGAGATTTGCTTTTGCACCTAAAATGAATTTTGGCTAATTTATGATGGTGGTAGAAAATGCCAGAGGCCTCCTTAATCAGCAGTTATGCATGAGTTTGTCAGTTACCTTTTAGCCATTAAGGATAATGTTGCAGTAGATTGCAAAGTGTAGATGAGCAGTATTTGACCTGTTGCAGTGAGAAGTCTAGCAAATCTGATGATAAAAATCTATATGATGGTAATGAAATGAACCAAATGCATAAAATCACCATATAAATGAAGGTGTGACAGTCAAGACATGTTAACACCAAACTGTGTAATATCTCGCATGATCTCAGCGATACTCTCTCACCCGAAATTCTCTGTAAGGAAAAGTTGAAACGCCTTCCCTTGTTTCTCTGCTGTTTTTATATTCCCATATGATGTTCTTTCATTTCCTAAAAGAATTTTTTTTTTCCTTTTACTTATTTTTCAGAAGCATCAGGAAATTTATGTGACTTCCTAGGGGTTTAAACTACAGTAAACTTCTCTCCAATAAAGGGTTCAGCCTCATATGGCTCCATTTGGCTCTTAAGTTTTTGACCAACCTCCAATGTGGCTAAGTGTTAAATGACTCTGGCAGTCTAGGAACACAGTCTACTCATCCATTTCTATTGTTTCAAACAGATTTCCCTCTTTGTTAGCATTCCCAGAGATTTTTGTAGAATGACCTTTCCTAAATCTTTGTTGTCTCGTAGTTTGGTAGTTTGTCCATAATGACTTGTCATCCCTTTGCTTTTTGGGCATCAGGTCCAATGTTTTACAGACTGCCTCTATTAGGGAGACTGGTCTGTAGTTCAGTTCAATTTCCTGTCACTTTTCTTATAAGAAATGCACAGAATTCTGCTCCTATAGCATTGCACCTTCCTTTGGTGACTTACTGAATAATAATTGAAGTGGCTTGTTAAGTGTGTCCAAACATTTCCTCAGCACGTATGGCAGGACTTAGTGATTATGAACCTTATTTATAGGTCAAAGAGTTTTAGTACATCAGTATCATGAACCTTATATAGGGCAAGGTGTTTTAATCCGCTGTATGAATCTCATATGAGTCCAGATGTTTAATATAGGGCAAATTGTTTTAATCAGTGCCATGAACCTCATATGAGTCAAGGTGGTTTAAGAGCCTAGTTATTTTAACCCAATACAATTTTAGAATGGCAGGAGGTCAAGATAAAGGTGCAAGAGGTGAAAAAGAGGGCATATGAGTGTGGGTTGAGAGACCATCATTAAATTTCAGGGAGAATAAAAAAATGCTTTGGAAGGAGGCAAATAAAGTGTGTAAGACAAGAGAACAAATGGGAAGATTGGTAAAGGGGGCAAAAGGGGAGGTAATAACAAGTAGTGATGAAATGAGAAGGAGATGGAGTGAATATCTTGAAGCTTTGTTGAATGTGTTTGATGACAGAGTGGCAGATATAGGGTGTTTTGGTCGGGGTGGATTGCAAAGTGAGAGGGTCAGGGAGAATGGTTTGGTGAACAGAGAAGAGGTACTGAAAGCTTTGAGGAAGATGAAAGCCGGAAAGGCGGCAGGTTTGGATGGTATTGCAGTGGAATTTATTAAAAGAGCA
>JAUUDZ010426520.1:0-11197 GCA_032361705.1 Panulirus versicolor
TAGAGTTGATAGAGATGCTCTGTGGAAGGTATTAAAAATATATGGTGTGGGAGGCAAGTTGTTAGAAGCAGTGAAAAAGTTTTATCGAGGATGTAAAGCATGTGTATGTGTAGAGAGAGAGGAAAGTGATTATTTATTATTATAATACTTAATTGCTGTTTCCTGCATCAGCGAGGTAGTGCCAGGAAACAGACGAAGAATGGCTCATCCACTCATGTACTTATATATATATATATATATATTCGTATGAATCCATGGGGAAAATGAAACACCATAAGTTTCCAAGTGCACTTTTGTGTAATGATCACATCATCAGGGGAGACACAAGAGAGAAATATAAGTTGATATACAACGAAGAGATGTAGCTAGGTAAACATTCTCTACCACTTCTGAAACCACACTGCTTCTCCCCAACCTGATATTCTGTACATGCCTTCACCCTCTCAATCATACAGTTTTCCAAGTATACTCAACAAACATATGCCTCTGTAGTTTGAACACACACCTTTATCCCCTTCGTCTTTGTACAATGGTACTATACGTACATTCCTCCCATCCTCAGCCACTTCATCATGATCCATATATACATTGCGTATCCTTACCAAATAATTAACAACACAGTTACTCTTTCTTAATAAAATCACCTGTAATACCATCCACTCCCCCTGTCCTGCTGAATTTCATCTTTCACAAGGCTTTCATCACCTTCTTTCTTCACCAAACCACTCTCTCAGAGTGTCTCACTTCACGCACCACCCCAACTAAAACACTACATCGGCCACTCTATCATCAAACACATTCAACAATCCTTCAAAATACTCATTCCATCTCCTCCTCATTCCATCACTACCTATTATCATTTAACCCCTTACACCTTCAATGATGTTCTCTTTTGTTCTCTCCTCTTTCACACTTCATTTACCTCTTTCCCAAGCGTCTTTTTATTTTCCATAAAGTTGAATGATACTCTCACCCCAACTCTCATTTGCCCTTTTTTTTTTTTATCCCTTGCTCCTTCTTCTTGACCCCCTGCCACTTTCTCATATACATCTCTCAGACATTTGCTCTGCTTGCTTGTAAGTATGTCCAAACACCTCTCTTTTCTCTTTCACTAACAACTTTGCTTCTTCATCCCACCACTTGCTAGCCTTTCTAATCTGTTCACCTCCCACCTTTCTCATGCCACATGCATCTCGTGCACCTCCCATCACTGCTTCCCTAAGTACCTCCCAGTCCTCACCCACTCCCCTCACTTCATTCACTCTCACCCTTTGCCATTCTACACTCAGTCTTTCTTGGTATTTCTTCATACAAATCTCCTCTCCAGCTCACTTACTCTCACCACTCTCTTCTCCCCTACATTCTCTCCTCTTTTTTTTGAAAACCTCTACAAATCTTCATCTTTGCCTCCATAAGAAAGGGATCAGACAGGTCCAGCTACCCTCTCAGCACATTTACATCCAAAAGTCTCTCTTTTACATGCCTGTAAGTTGATTATTTTATTTATTTTATTACACTTCATCGCTTTCTCCCATGTTAGCAAGGTAGCGCAAGGAAACAGACGAAAGAATGGCCCAACCTACCCATATACACATGTATATACATATATGTCCACACACGCACATATACATACCTATACATTTCAACATACAGACACAGACATATACATATACACACATGTACTTAATTCATACTTGCTGCCTTTATTCATTCCCATCGCCACCCCACCCCACATGAAATGGCACCCCCCTACCGCAAGGTAGCGGTAGGAAAAGACAACAAAGGCCGCATTCGTTCACACTCAGTCTCTAGCTGTCATATGTAACCTATAAGTTAATACATAATCTAATAATGCCCTTTGACCATCTCTCCTACTTGCATATATATAATTGTGTATATCTCTTTTTAAACCAGGTATTTTCCAATCATCAGTCTTTTTTTCAGCACAAATCAACAAGCTCTTCACCATTTCCATTCACAACACTGAATACCCGATGTGCACCAATTATGCCCTCAATTGCCATATTACTCGCCATCGCATTGAAATCACCCATCACTAATACCCGGTCTCATGCACCATAACTGCTGACACATTTGCTCGTCTGCTTCCAAAACACTTGCCTCTCGTGATCTTTCTTCTCATGAGCAGGTGCATAAGAACCAATAATCACCAAACTCTCACCATTCGCTTTCAGTTTTACCCACATTAGTCTAGAAATTACATATTGTCCTCAAGCATCTAATTTCCAACACATCCACCGTCCTTGGCACATCCTCATCTATATAGTATTGTTGGGATTACTGTACCTTCAAACATCAACTATTTTTGCCCTCCCAAATATCAACCTCTTTCCACACATTTTCAGTGTCCCCAGAACCTTTGCCTCATCACCCCCCAATGACTCCCTGCCACTTTTGTGGTTTCACACCCTAACTGAACCTAATAACCTTGCTTCTGTTCACATTTACTCTCAGCTTTGTCCATTCTCATAACTATAACAAATTTTGAAAGATATAAGATCATCTGAGAAATCCTCATGGTACTTTCATTACAGGCAATTATGATCTATATTTTTCTTTATTTTGCACCTTTTCTTTAGGTATATTTTTGAATTGTTTTTCTTTTTATTTGTCACTCATATTTTCATTTTTACTTTCAGGTACTGAATGTTGAAGTTCTAGGCACTTGCAGTGGGATGTATATTGTAACAATCACTGAGGAAGGCCAGAACATTTTAATGGTTCTGTCAGACTTAGTTATGCAGACAGAGTGTACTGGAAGTAATAAGCTTGGAAAAGTATCAAGAGGAACTGATACTTACTTGAGAAAATCTACTAATTCACAATTCTTGGATAATATGCAAGATGATAATGTACAAAAGATGCCTAGTAACACTTTTGATGCTGGAGGAGCTGTTGTATTTGAGCATATGACCTTGCAAAAGTCACATCTATCCAAATATTTTGGAAATGAAATGGCTAATCAGCAGACAGAATTCTCTAGAATGATAGTGACAAACCCAGTTACTGCTGTGGAAGAAGTTCCCAGAAAGCGATTGACAAACCCAGTCACTGCTGTGAAAGAATTTCCTAGAAAGCAGGTACCAGAAGTATCAGACATGACTTTTAAGGAAGATGATAGTGTTATTAAAGTAAACAAAGGTTTTCCATACTCGGTGAAAGAATTTGAACAACATACATTGAAAGATAAGAAAGTAGCGAACAAAACCAAAGAAGACTGTACTAGTGACCATTCTTTAAGTTCCCTGATCATTCATGACCCATGTCAGGGCAACACCGGCAGAGTTCCACAAGATAAGCCAGTGGAGGATAGGCTTGCATTGGCACCTTTTCAGAGAATGTTAGATCCGCAAGATAAGTCACTGCAGGACAGGCTTCCATTGGCACCTATTCAGAGCATGGTAATGCACATAAGTCAGGCCAAGAAAGAATCACAGAAAAAGATATTCCCTACAGAATTGGATACTGGGCTTGATGAATGTTTGGTGAGACAATGTTTACCCAAAGTATCCAATAAAGTGTCTGATGAACCACATTGTGAACACAAATTACCTACAGATGTTTCAAGTTCTAACCAGTATTTAGAGATTCAGAGGAAAGAGGTACTGACTCATCATGATGAGAAAGCAGAACCTCTAGTGTCAGAACTGAGTTTAAGACTGAAAAGGGAAACTTTGAAGTTTCTTGAACCAGAGATGTTAGTAGATTATCAATCTGAACCTTACTTGCTGAAAAAACAGGAAAAGTGTTGGCAACAAGAAGTTGAGGATTCTTTATCTGAAATGAGTATAAAGGGCTGTGAAGGCACAGCAGTAACCACTGTTCCAGAACGTGTTGAAGAGCAAGAAGATAAAGTAGAGCTACAAACATATGCGGTAGAAAATTTAGCAGAAATTGCCTCTTCAAATACAAAGCAGACATTTGGATATCATGATTTAAAAGAGAGTTCTCCAGAAGCTGTTTCAGAGTGGCCTTGTTACAGATCTAGCATTGAAAGTTTTCTATCAGATCAGAATGTACAATTGCAGAGAACTACGTGTTTATGCGATGAAAGATCTGAAATCTCCATCAGTGCTCCAGATGATGTATTAGTAAAGGAGAACAATGCTAGTGTTTGTGAACATTCTCACCTGAAAGTGACCACAGAAAAGAAAGATGTGCTCCATCAAGTTAAATCTGGATTGGAGACTGAAGTGATACCATACACAAAAGAGAATACAATGCCTATCCATTTACCTGATATGGAAGATATGCTTCAAGGATATGACATTAAGGGTATGACACAAGATTTTGGGAGTTTCTTAGCTGAAGATGTGAAGGAAGACATAGGGGATGCAGTAGTTTACATTTCAAAAGCAGAATACTCTCATAATAAAGATTATCAGGATATACAGAAAGAAAATGCTTCTGACTGTTCTGAGGAAAAGCTTGTGATGGAAGGTAAACATGGAGATGTATGTAAAAATGCAATGGATGCATATGGAGAACATGTAAAAAATTTAGAAGATTTAGAGGGAAATAGTTCATATGAAAACTCGGAAGGAAAATGTGTGTCACATAACCTTAAAGTTGTGGAATATGAAGAGTCAGAAGTTCAAGATATGCTTGGAGAACCACAAATTCAGGCTGTATATAGAGACTCAAATGAAGATGTACCAGAAGACATTCAGGGTAAGGATATCTTTAAAGACTCCCAAATGATACATGTTCCCGAAGGCCACCAACAAGAAGTTGAGGTATTTGCCGTAGAGGAAGTGGAAAATCATGAATGCTTGCCCAGAGGTGATTTAACTTTGGGCTTGAATATGTTTTCAGACATATGGAATGAGGATTCATCTGAAGACATACTACAGAAGGCTGCATCTGAAAACACAAAAAACATAAATGGTCCCAGAAATTCTCCGAGCATAGATCAGCTTGATCACTTACATATTGAGGATGCATCTAAAGACTTATATATTAAGGATGTGCCAGAAGAAATTCAGAAAGATGAGTTCAATGAGACCTTTGTTGTAAGTACATATGAAAGAGCTCATGAGTCTGAAGACTCTCTGGTTCAGGATGCTCATGGAGACATGACGCTTCAGTATTTGCTTGAGCATTCTCAGGAAATGGATGAGTTTATTTACACTGATGTGAGGGCTAAAGTTCAGGATGTGCATAATCATTCAGAGGATATGAACATGTCCAGAGAATCACTGGTGAAACCTTTGGTTAGATATTCAAAGTTTGATCATATTCCAGAATTTCACAAAAATGCACCAGTAGATGTATCAGAGATCAGTTTCCCTGTGTTAGTAGATTCTCGCCTGGACCTGGCTCCAGATGAGACTGATGTACCACATCTAGGCAATTCAAGTTTGGATACTGCAGCCTTACTATGTACAGATGAGAGTAGAGTGCCTCTTCATCCCTTTGTTAATGATATTCATCAAGGCTATGACATTCCTGTAGTTGAAGATATGACACAAGATTTTAAAAGTTTGGTCTTTAAGGATGCAAAAGAAGACTTTAAGGATCCAGAAATTTCTTACTTAGATAATTCTATCCCTGAAAACTCCTGTGTAATTGATTTAAGTACAGATCTAAAGAAAGAAAATGGTTCTGATTCTTCAGAGGAAATGTTTGCAATTTATGATAAACGTGGAGATTTATGTACAAATTTGCTGGATGTATGTAGAGAACCTCCTTTTTTGGTGGGACACTTAGAGAGAAAAAGTACACATAGAAATTCAGAAGAAAAATATGAATCTCTCGACCCACTGGATATAAAATATGAAGAGTTGCATTATAGAAATATTCTTGGAGAATCAGAAAATCAGGCTATACATAGAAACTTGTATAAGGATGTACCTGAAGACTTTCAAGTTAAGGATGATTTTAAAGACTCCCAATTGATAGATATGTCCAAAGACCAACAACTTGAGGTTGAACTTGAAGCCTTAAAGGTAGTTGGTAAACTTGAATGTCTGCATGGAAATTATTTACCTTCGGACTTTAATGTGTTTCTTGACAAATTTGATAAAGGTTCATCTGCTGACACAAAAGTCTCAAATGGTCCAAGAAATTTTGAGAGTATAGATCATCTTTGTCACTCACAGATTGACAGTCTATCTGAAGACTTGCATGTTAAGGATGTGCCAGAAGAAACTCGAAAGGATGTTTTTGATGAGACCTTTGTTGCAAGCACACATGAAAGAACTCAAATGAATGAGTCTGAAGATTCTTTGGTTGAGAATGCTCATGATGACACGCAGCTTCAGTATTTGCTTGAGGATTCTCAGGATATGGATGTACTTATTTACAGAGAAGTGAGGGCTGAAGTTGAGGATGTGCTTGAACATTCTGAGGAAATGAATATGTCCAAAGAATCACAGTTAAAACCTTTGGTCAGATTTTCAAAGATTGATCATATTCCAGAATTTCACATTAATGCACCAGTAGATGCATCAGAGATCAGTTTCCATGTGCTTGTGGATTCTCACCTAGAACTGGCTCCAGATGAGAATGATGTTCCTCATCAAGGTAATTCAAGTTTAGAGACTACAGCCTTATTATGTACGAATGAGAATAGAATGCCTGTTCATCCCTTTGTTAAAGATAATGATGTTCACCAAGGTCATGACATTCCTGTAATGAAAGGTATGACACAAGATTTTAAAAGTTTGGGCTTTAACAATGCAAAGGAAGACATACAGGATCCAGAAGTTTCTTACTCAGATGATCCTGTGCCTGAAAACTCCTGTGTAAGTGATTTACATACCAATCTGCAGAAAGAGAATGGTTCTGAATATTCTGAGGAAAAGTTTGCAGTTTATGATAAACATGGAGATATGTGTATAAACTCACCAGATGTATGTAGAGAACCTGGTTTTTTGGTAAAAAGATTGGTGGAAGACTTACAGGGAAATGGTACATATGGAAACTCTGAAGAAAAATATGAATCTCACGACCCACTGGTTATGAAATATGAAGAGTCAGATTTTAAAGATATGCTAGGAGAATCAGAAAATTTGGATGTATATAGAGACACTTATAAGGATATATCTGAAGGCTTTTTGGGTATGGATGATTTTAAAGACTCGCAAGTGATAGATGTGCCCAAAGACTGCCAACATGAGGTATTTAAAGCCTCAGAGATGGTTGGTAATCTTGAATGCTTGCAAGGAAATGATTTGCCTTTAGATTTCAATGTTTTTCCAGACACATTGATTAAGGATTCATTTGAAGATACAAAAGTCTTAACTAATCTTGGAAATTCTCAGCAAATGGATCAGCTTGATCACTCACAGATAAAGGATGTATCTGAAGACTTGAATATTATGGATGTGCCAGAACAAACTCAGAGGGATGTAATTGATGAGTCTGTGGTTGGAAGTATATATGAAGGAACTCAAGATAGTTTAGGAACTCTAACTTTATCATGTACAGATGAGAATACAATGCTTATTCATCCCTTTGTTAAAGATAATGACATTCACCAAGGATATGGCATTCCAGTAATTAAAGGTGTGAATGAAGATTTTAAAAGTTTGGTCTTTAAGGATGCAAAAGAAGACCTGCAGGATCCAGAGATTTCATATACAGATAATTCTAGGCTTGAAAACTCGTGTATAAGTTATTTATATACAGATTTACAGCAAGAGAATACTCCTGACTATTCAAAGGAAAAGTTTGCAGTTCATCATAAACGAGGAGATGTATGTACAGACTCTGTGGATACATGTAGAAAACCTTTGGCAAAACAATTGGCAGACAACTCAGAGGGAAATAGTACATATGGAAACTCAGAAGAAAAATATGAATCTCATGATCACCAGTATGTGAAATATGAAGAGTCACAATTTAGAAATAAGCTTGAGGAATCACAAATGCAGGCTGTATGTAGAGATGCATATGAAAATGTACTAGAAGACATTCTGTTTGAGGGTGATTTTAAAAACTCCCAGTTGATAGATGTACCTGAAGACCATCAAGAAGAGGTTGATTCTGAATCCTTAGAAGTAGTGGAAAATTCTGAAAGCATGCACAAAAATAATTTAACTTTGGGCTTGATTTCATTTTCAGACCCATTGATTAAGGATTCATCTGAAGTCTTGCTACAAAAATCTGCATTTGAAGACACAAGAATCATAAAAAATTCTGGAAATTCTCATTATATGGATCATTTTGATTACTCACAGATTGAGGATGTATCTGAAGACTTTCATGTAAAGGATTTGCCAGAAGAAGTTCAGAAGGATGTGTTTGATGAGTCCTTGGATGCAACTGTATATGAAAAAACTCAAGTCTATGAGTTGAAAAACTCACTGGTTCAGGAGGGAACTCAAGTTGATGAGTCTTGCTCACTGTTTCAGGACGCTCATGGAGACATGCAGCTTCAGAATTTGCTTGAGGTTTCTCAGGAAATGGATATGTTGAGCTTCATAGATATGGGACATGTATGTGAAGAAATACTAGAAGTGAATGTAACTCAGGACTTAGGTGTTTTTCCATTGTCAGAAGACTCATGCCAGGAGAATGAGTCAAGGGAAGCTGATGTCTTGGGTGTGCCTGAACATTCACAGGTTATGGATGTGTCCATAGAATTACCATTGAAGTCTGTGCTTAGATGTTCGGCGATGGACAATATTCCTGAAGACTCAGAAGTTATGATTGTACCTAGAGATTTATTGCCTGATAATGCACCCTGTTATTTTTCACACAATGTTATGACCAGGGATGCTATTTGCAGGCACCCTAGCAACCATAAATGCACCAGAAGAGCAGTACCCTCTGAGGATATTCTTCATAACCAAGAAAGAGGTGTGAAACAGACAAACAGATTAAAGGACTGTGGTATGAAACTGAAGTCCTCTACACTAGGACTGAAAGGTATGAAAGATGTTTACTTTTTATTTTTCTATGCATGTTTACCATTTCTTGGGCAGATAAATCCTTTGTATAAGTGGAGCAACTTCTCAGAAGAAAAGAAATTTCAACATCTACACAGGACTCATTTCATAGAGGCAAACTAGGCTATCTTTGTAATATGGGGTTTCTAAGAAAGTGAATGTCACGGTTATACCCAATATGTTCATTAAGTCAAGAAATGGAATTACAGAACTAAGCTTTAAGCTCAGGGTTGAATGAGTAGAACGTAAAGGAAGTGGAGTGCTGTAGGTACATTTTTGTGGATGGAACCTTGGTGCTGAAGTGCACCACAAGTTGGGAGAAAGACCCTAACTCTTGGATGCATTAAGAAGTGTGTGGAAGGAGAGGTCAGTGTCTGTTTGGTTGTGATGTTTTAAGGTATAGTTCTCTTGACAGTATTATACACATATGAGCCATGGGTCTTGAATATAAAAGAAAGGAAGAGGGTAGACATGTTTGAAATGAAATGCTTGAGGGTAGTGTGTGGCATGAGTAGGGTTGAATCTGTAAAGAGCAACAATGTAAGAGAGATTTAGTAGCAAACACATACTGATTGAGAAAGCTGATGAAGGTGTGCTGAATGGTGTGGACATATGGAGAGGGTGAATGGAGAAAGATTAATAAAAATCTACATATAAGAAGTGGATGGAGGAAGTGGGATTAACTACAGTGAAATTTTGCCAAAATGGTGGAGCTTGTGCATAGTATTTGTCACACATCTTGCTTGATGAATAGTACTTTTCTACTTTGCTGCTACCTGCATTACATAATAATAATCTGTTCCGAGTTCATCTGGGACTGATTTCAACCACATGTTAAGTTTTCTTTTAAATGTTTTTTAGCTGTTCCATGCATTTTTCTTAATTCCCCAGGTAATATATCAAATAGCAATTCCAAGTTCCCAGCTTGGCTCACTTGTATATTTTTGTCTGATTTATTTTGGATATGTTCCACAGTACTCTTATTGATGTAATAACTCTTTATCTTCCTTTTTGAGATGCTTTCAGGTTTCATACATTTTCCTTTAAAGATTCAGCTTGTTGCCACAGATAGATTGTCAAATATGTCTTTTCTAGGCTTTTTAGTTCCAGTTATGTTAGCTTTTGATAGTAGTTCATAAGTTCCTTGGAGATGTAAGGATGGGTTGAAGGAGGCTTTAGGGAATGTTGTGTCTTGAATATTTAGGAGGGTGAGATCTATGAATGGGATAGAATGAGTTGAATAGGTGGGATATATTAGGGGTGACATGTCATTGGGCTGAACTAGGGCATATGAAACAATCGAGATTGACTGGGAAATAGTCTTTGGGTCTTTCTCGGAATGTTAGACTTTGTTTTAGTTCATTACTTATGACTGCTGTAGAGGTGATGTGTGCAAATGAGGCCATTTTTTGTTTGTTCGTGACATTGCTTCTCTGAGGCGGCAGAAGCAGTAGGTTATAAGATGTATAAAAGTACCATGTTGTAGCATTCCTGTTGTTTGTTAAGAATTTTATTTGAATTTTGACAGTGTCACTTTTATTTTCTTTGTATTTCTGCAAATTTAAATGATTTTTTTTTTTAGGACTCAAACCACAGAAGGCCTTGACCGTGGGAACAGCAGTGTACCTTAGTTGCATTGAAGAGAATGGAAGGCTGTGGCTCCAGCGAACTTGTGACACTAACATTTTGAAAAGCTTAGCTCTTAGAATTCATGCTTCTCTTGCTTCAGTCAGGGTGAGTATGGGAGGAAGTTTTTGCTATTTGTTTCTGTGTATCACATTATGTCTCATGTATCCTTGCATGCAATTTTGATAATGTAATGTATTACATTCATGTACCCTCTTGTTTGAACAAGCATGATGCGCTTTCTTGGCAGAAGTGAAAAGTTCTCAGGCAGACAACATATGCTGTCATGTCTCACTTAATCTCGCTTGTATATCTTGTTTATTTGTGAATAAATTAACGTGTCACACCTTTACCAGCATTTTTGTTTTGCTATTTCTATGTGGTGCAGTGAGTAGGATCGAGGAGTTATGTAAAAAGACTGACACAGCAACACAATATTTTGCAAGCCAGTCCTAGCCAACACAGGATGCTATAGCTGCCCATCTCCTTTCCCTGCTGACTTGCATTACCTGTACCAACCACCTGCCCCAAGTATCAAGGACCATCTCTGGTCTGCCATGGATTACCCAGATATCTCTTACTGTAGGCACTTTGCCCATGCCCACTGCAGGATCCTGAGTTTTGAACCTTTTTCTCTGATAGCAGTGAATCCTTTT
>JAUUDZ010426531.1:0-13985 GCA_032361705.1 Panulirus versicolor
TGCTACATACAAATCCATCTGTTTTTCTAAGTATTTCTCACATACATTCTTCAAAGCAAACACCTGATCCACACATCAACTACCAGATCTGAAACCACATTGCTCTTCCCTAATTTGATGCTATGTAAATGACTTCACCCTCTCAATCGATACCCTCCCATATAATTTCCCAGGAATACTCAACAAACTTAAACCTCTGTAATGTGAACACTCACATTCATCCCCTTAGCCTTTGTACAATGGCACTATGCACACTTTCTGTCAATCCTCAGGCACTTCACCATAGTCCATACATACAATGAATATCCTTACCAACCAATCAACAACACAGTCTCTTTTTCTATAAAATCCACTGAAATACCATCCAAACCTGCCGCCTTGCCTGCTTTCATCTCCTGGAAAGCTTTCACTACCTCTTCTCTGCTCACCAAACCATTCTCCCTGACCCTTTCACTTCATACACCACCCAGACTAAAACACCCTATATCTGCTACTCTATCATCAAACACATTCAACAAACCTTCAAAATATTCACTCCATCTTCTCACTTCATCACTACTCGTTATTACCTCCCAGTTTGCCACCTTCACCAAAGTTCCCATTTGTTATCTTGTCTTACACACTTTCTTTACCTCCTTTGAAAACATCTTTTTATTATCCCTACCATTTTAGGTGCTGTATATCATTTTCATTGCTTGGATGATGTTTTGAGTGTTATTAGGTATATCATTCCATTACACTGTGTAAAAAATTTTTACTTTTTATCATTCTGGGTAATAAGTGTTATTTTCTAATTGATTATGTATAAAAATTATAGAAAATGGCTATCATTCCCTTGCAACTTTGTTTTTGTAATCAGGACTGACATTTTTTTGAAATTTACCTAATTTTCATAACATTCCAAATAGATTCAGTGCTGAGTAGATGATATAGAACTTTCTGAAAGTTTCCAGTAATATATATAGTAGTGTAAAGATGAAATTGCACTTCAGTAGTTCATATAATTTTCTCTAACGTAATTTTTCTATACATGTGGCACAACATGTTTTGTGGAGACAACCCACCTAATCAGGTGCCAGTACTTAAAAAAGTTATTTAAATCCCATCACACTTGAGTCCTGCTGTCCAGCACCAATCTGTACAGACCAAGCACTGTTTGCTTTGTCTGGCAGGAACCATTGAAAGGGAGAGTGATTAAGGAGGGTCATGTGGTGGGGGTTGACCTAAGTAGCTGGATGTGTCTAGAACAACTTTTTTTATGTTTTCATGTTTTACCAATTCTCACATAATGATTTGGTTAAAGCTAGGATGGGTTTCAAAATTGCCTGGGGACAAATCAAAGTTCTTAGTATTAGCAATTGAAAAAGATTCAATGATGATGAGAGTGGCATAATCAGCAGATGGGTATAGAATAACAAGATTTTCAAGATCTATGGGGTGATCATTTTCATAATGTTTAGCGATCATATTTTTGTGGTCATCCCTGTGCACTGCATGACAGTGCCAATGACACTTCTCTATTACAGTTTTTCTGGTCTGGCCTACATAAATATCTCTACATGCCTTGTATTTGATGGCATAAACACTCCCAATTGCTGCATGATTTTATCTACAATTTATCAAGCTTACTGATGGTGATATTACAAGCATTTTTTTTGAACATCTTAGATTACCTAAGTTGGGAGAACAGGGCAACATTAAACATTTAGACTTATCCTTATTTGTCAAATTTTTGTTACAAGAAACATAAAATGTCTTTCTAGGTTTTTAGTAAGCTTTGTTCAAAAGCCAATTGGGATAACATAACTGCCTAAAGATACATCTTATATGACTATATTCATCTACCATGCCTATGGGATCACATATCCGTAGTGCTCTTAAAAACATAAACATAGCTACAGACAATTTAAAAAAAGAATCATGTACTGAGAAATAATGAATACAGCTCTCAGAGTTGGCAGGCTTCCTCTAGATTTTAAAGGACAAATGATCAGATTCTCTATTTATCAACACATCAAGAAAGGGCAATTTGCCTTCTTTTTCCCATTCCAACTTGAATTTGATGGTAGGGTGGATGTTATTCAATTCATTAAAGAAAACACCACAATCTTGGGAGGATGGCCAAAAAGACCACACATCATCCATGTATCTAAACCAGACTTTCGGATGATTACTGATTGAAGTTGAAATTTCAGCCTCAAAATATTCCATAAATAAGTTACTAAGAATCGGACAAAGAGGGTTTCCATGCCAAGACCAAATTTCTGTCTGTAAAAATTAGCTTCAGTATCTTGGAAAACATTATTAGAAACACAAAACTCAACCAAGTCAATGAAAGTTTATATGAGAAGGGGCAAGTCAGGACTTAAGACGTAAGCCAACCAGCTCGGTTTAGATCTACCTGCCTAAGAGGATACATATACATACATTTTTCTAAGATGGTATCTAGAGGCTGCAAGCATCCAGCAGGTACATTTTACAATGTACGGCCAATTTATCAAAACAAGAGCAAAAACAAATCCCTGGCAGCATCTACTAAGATGTGTGAGGTCTACAAGGAATGTTTCGGCATGCCTGTTGGGGATCAAGACAAATTCTGGACACCTCATTTCACCTGCAAGCACTGCAAAAAAAACTTTGGAAGATAAGACAGACAATTGTTCCTTGCTTGGTTGGCAGACTCTTATGTTATAACATTTTCAAGAATCTTAAAAGTCAAAAGAATTTTTAATTTAAATCTTAAATTTTCAGTTATTGGAAAAAAATCATACATGAAATATATTGAATCTCTTTCACATAAGTCATGGGTGAAATAAATTCATAAGCATATATCATTTTCTCATATTCATAATTTTATATTGTTCTCTTACAGGATGGTACAGAGGGCAAAAGAGAGCCATGAAGTTAGCTATCCCAAGAATTTGGCAGGAACCTATCAGCAACTTAGCAAGCAATAGCTACTTCTGCAAGTTGGACCCTTCCAATTGTCGGACTGGCAAGAAGGAATATGCTATCACATATCCAGACCTTCAATGTACATAAAATTAGGCCTTATGAAACAATTTGTCACAGCTTTAGATAAGGAGTCTGCAGCCTTCAAGTACATTCAAGACTTCTTCCCTAAGCTGTCTGAGGTAAAGGTTAAAGCCTGTATCTTTGTCGGACTACAGATAAAGAAGTCCTGCAGTGCATATGTTGTTTTTCTGACTTTCTGTGAATAAAAAGGTGCAAATTCACCAAAGTCCAATAAGAATTAAGAAAATTTCAAATTATCACTGTTCTGGTAACAAAAGCAAAGTTTGAAGGGAGTAATATCCTTTTTCTTTACTTTTATGCATAAGCAATTAAGAAATAACATTTATTACCCAGGAACAAATATGTTACTATCATTTACATAATGATCTATCTCATTTAATCTACTTCTTTGTTGGGGTGGGGGGTGGGGAATCCCTTACACTTATTTACATGGAAATGGATGTCATGATATAGCATGATTCTATACTGCGCAAAATTTTTTGTTACGTATCTTGTGCTACATTGCAACCTTATTGTATACGACAGGAGTAAAATCCAATGGGTCTGACCAAAAGGTAAGGTATAACTGCATATTCATGGCAGAAGTGACTACAACAGTGTACCAGTTATGATAGGAACTATAAGAGTGCTCCACAGAAGAATTGTGCTGGATGCAGTGGATGACTTACGGCAGAAGCAACTATGCTGTCTGCATAAGACCTTGTCTGTTCCTCATATATTTTGAAAGGAAGTATCATTCTTACATTTTAGTACTCTGTCATCTCTCCTTTGGCCTCTATTACCATCTGAAAATGTGTGGGCACAAAACTGGCAAGGTTACTGTAGTATTTTAGTTCCATGATTTGGGTCCATAGGGTCTTGATCTCCTGAATGAGGCCAAGCAATGATGAGGTGCTGCAGTAAGCAAGCTTTGATTTTTATGTGGTTCCACCAGTTCTTGTTTGGTTTAAGGTCCTAGGCCACTCCAGCAATTGAATATTTTTCTCTGATAACCAATTCATCACCTTTCTAACCTTATGGCAGAGGGCATTATCCTGCATAAAGTGATCATACCTGTGAATCTCATAAAAGGAAGCAGATGGTTTTTTAGAACTTTGCTGTATTGCTCTTCATTCACTGCAGTGTTTTTAGTTATGAAATAAAACCCTGCCTATCCATTGCATCATTAAACCAACTATATACCATTTCACCATTCGGGTGTTTACCATCTTCACAGTGAAACGAGTCATATTGGCAGGCATCCACCAGCCTCCTCACCCTCCCCTGTTTTATTCCAGTTGCTCACTCTAGCCCTTGTATTTCTTTGCAAATGCTAGACGTTTGCATTTCATTTCCTTCAAAAGCACTGTTTAGCAGTTGGCTTGCAAGAGAAAATATGAAGATCTTCTTGCAGGCAGTTACATGATTCTTTGGGGGATGTTTCATAGAAATTTTGGATGGCTTTTCTGGAGTTCAGTGGCTGACATGCATAGTTGCTTCAATACTTCTTGTCTTAAGGGGGGTTATTTGTAGATCCAGAGGTCTTTCTAGAGTGACCAGGGATAGCTTTTGGTTGTGGGATGTTGTCAGGGAGATGATGAACGCTGGCAAGCAGACAGCTGATCATATGTTCTGGGCACCCAGTGTACCTAGAAATCTCGCATGTATCCATATTTTCTTGCTTTCTGGTGAGAATTCGGGCTTTCTCCTCCTTAGAATGGCATGAGCCAACCATCTTGAAGCACAGGTGGAAGGTACACAGCACCCAGAAGCGAAATTCCTAAAATGAAGTGGCAGCCAAGGGTAGCAAAGAAAGAGCATCCTTCCCTAAAGATAGCTTTAGGCACACTGAGGCAGGTTGCTGGTGTTCACATTTTTAAAAACACTAGTGTCAGTAACAAGATATATGATGATTTCACCCTGAGAGCATCATAAGCTTGTACCCGCAATATACCTTAGATATGTACTGCCTTCGAAACTATATGGTGAGGACAATATTTTCTTTTTGTGGACATTTAATAAAGGCATTCCACAGAATACTTGTGTCATCTGCTGTGCACGAGATGAGAGCAATTAAAAGGGCATTCCTTGCAACAACCCTATCACCTGCAATGCACCAATTATGGAAAGAAGTAACTATGCGGACTTCTGTGGCGTAGCAGTTAGTGTTCCTGACTGTAACTCATTCACGGGTTACCAAAGGTCGAGCACATAGGTTTGAATCCTGGTTGTGGCAATCAGCCCAAATTCAATCCAGTTGTACATCCACCCTCAGGGGTTGGTTGATAAAATGGGTATCTTGCTCAGTCTAAGGAGTATATCATTAATGATATGGCCTTGATTAGGGCCTTAATTGCCCATGCCATTCCAGCTCAAAAAAATAACTGGATGTTCTATACAACACCTGTGTCACCTGCAGTGCAGCACAGTAACTGGAAATGAAATAAGAATAGAAAATAATGTTGGGAGAATATCAAAAGACTTTTGAACAGTATCAAGTTCAATGGCCAAAGGTGTCATTTTCTTTAAGCTATGAGCCAAATCAAATTCCAAGTTGAATCCTTTTATAGGTGGCATAAAATCTGAGGAACGGGTCTTATGACATTCAATTATTGCCTACCATTTCTTTACCATCAACCACCATCTCAAGGGCAACCATTGATATTTCTCTGAATTAGCCTATTTACTACCATCTCGGGGGTAGCTTTGGGATTATTTTTTTTCACTGTTGTATCTACACATATCTCAAAGGAAATTCTTGGCATTATTGTCAAAACTCACTTTAGGGGAGGCCAGGGGTCAATAAATTACTTGTACTTGATACTTGGTTCTCAAGTACCAAATTTTAGGAGCTTGTACCTTTACTTGTATTTGATATGCACAATTGTTTGTACCTGTAATCATACTTGTACTAGACAAAATGTGGTACATGTACTTCAAAAATCAAGTACTTTCATTAGTTTTCTTTAGCTGTAGTGTAAGTCTTCTTAATTTTACCTAATTTGTTTCAAATAAGCTGCTAATGTATGATAAAATGATAGCTTAAAGGGTCACCTCTGATGCCAGCTGCTATGTAGTCCTATCCATTTATGGGCTCAGACACCATCTTGCAGAGATTTTAAAGCTACCTACTATAAAAATTTTGTGGAGACATTTTAGAGCATCCTTTAAGATTGTCTTTTCCAGTATGAAAAGAGTGAGACACCTCCTTCTGCTGCAGTATTCAACCCACATTTCTCTATTAGAGAAGGTGAACTTAACAGCTGGGCTTACTGTTAAGGCCGATGTAAATCCTAAAACTCATGCTGCTATACTTAATACCAGTTCTTCAACCAAAGTGAGATGCAAAACAACTAATGTTATGACTGATCCTGCTAAGAGTCCATTTGGTGATGAATATGCTGTTAATGATATAACATAAAGGTACCTGCCAAGTGTTACAGACTAACACTTGGCAGGACAGTGTCCTGGTACCTTACCAGTGCTACAGATTACCACAGAGGAAGACAGTCTACAGTGACCTGTCCAATGCTACAGACTACCAATTGGGAGGACAGTCCATCAGTACCAGCCCAGTACTACAAACTACCATTGGAGGACAGTGTGTACTGGTACCTGCCCAGTGCTACAGACAACCACTGGGAAGAACAGTCTACTGGTACCTGCTCAGTACTACAGACGAGTAATGGGGCGGACAGTGTACTGGTATCTACCCAGTGCAACAGGCTAACACCAGGGAGGACAGTCTAAAAGTATCTACCCAGTACTACAGACTAACGCCAGGGAGGACAGTCTACCAGTACCTGCCCAGTGCTACAGACTGCCACTAGGAAGGACAATGTACTGATTACTGCCCAAAGGTACAGGCCAACACTGGGGAGGAGAGTGTGCTGGTATAGGCCCAGCACAACATATCACCCCTGGAGAATGCAGTGTATTGTTATATGCCTAGTGCTACAAACTATCACTGGGGAGGAGAGACTACTGGTACATGCCATGCTACAAATTACTACTGGGGAGGACGGTGTACTGATAACTGCGCAGTACTATAGATCACCAATGGGAAGAAAAGTCTTCAGATACCTACCCAGAGCTACAGACTAACAATGTGGGAGAAGTCTACTGGTACCTCCCGTGCTTCAAACCACCACTGGAAAGGACAATGTACAGTGGGACAGACTACTTCTGGGGAGGACAGTCTACTAGTACCTGACATGTGGTAAAGATTACCACTGGGGAGGACAACATACTGGTACCTACCCAGTGGTACAGACTACTAATGGGGAAAATGTCAGTTGGTATCAGCCCAGTGCTAAATATTACCACTTGAGCAGACAGTCCACTAGTAGCTGCCCAGTGCTACAGACTACCACTGTAAAGGACAGTCTACTTTTCCCTGCCTAATACTACAAACTACAAATGGGGAGGACAGTGTACTGGTACCTGCCCATTGCTACAAATCACCATTGGGGAGGACAGTCTACTGGTACTGGCCCAGTGTTACACAATAACATTCAGGAGAGCAGTGCTCTGGTAAGTGCCCAGTGATGCACACTATCACAGGGTAGGACAGCATATTGGTACCTTCTAGTGGTATGAACTACCACTGAGGAGGACAATGTACTGGTACCTGCTGAGTGCTACATACGACTATGGGGAGGACAGTGTACTGGTACCTCTCCAGTACAATACACTACCATTGGGAGGGACAGTCTAGCAATGCCTGACCAGTCCTACAAACTACCACTGGGGAGGACAGTCTACTGGAAGCTGCCTGCTGGTAAAGACTACCACTAGGGGGAGGACAGTGCACTGATATCTACCCAGAGATACAGACTACCACTGGGGAAGAAAATGTACTGGTAAAAGCCCCACACTAGAGATCATCTCTTGAGAAGACAGTATGCTGTTATGTGCCTAGTGCTGTATAAAACTACTGGAAAGACAATCTACCAGTATCTGCCCATTGCTACAAACTACCACTGGGAAAGACAGTGTACTGGTACCTGCCCAGTGCTGCAGACTACCAAAGGGAAGAAAAATCTATGGGTACTTGTCCAGTGCTAAAGACAATCACTGTGGGAGAGCAATCTACTGGTACCTTCCCCAGTGGTACAGACTACCACTGATGAGAGTCTACTGGTACATGTCCAGTGGTACATATTACCACTGGGGAGGATTATATACTGGTACTTGCACAGTGGTACAAACTATCACTGGGGAGGTCAGTGTACTGGTATCTACCACTGTGAAGGACAGTCTATTGTTACCTGCCCAGTGCTACAAACTACTAACGAAAAAGGGAGTGTACTGGTACTTAACCAGTGTTACACACTACCACTGGGGAGGCCAGTCTACCAGTATCTGCCTAGTGTTACAAACTACCACTTTAGAGGAGAGTCTACTGGGAGCTACCCACTGGTACAGACTACCACTAGGGAGGACAGTGCACTGATACCAGCCCAGAGATAAAGACTGCCACTGGGGAGGAGAGTGTACTGGTATAAGCTCAGCATTATAAATTACCCCTAAGAAGACAGTATACTGTTATATGTCTAGGGTTACAGACAAACACTAGGGAGGACAGTCGATATGTGCCAAGTGCTACAGACCACCACTAGGGAAGGACAGTGCACTGTACCTGCCCAGTACTACCGACTACCATTTGGAAGAAAAATCTATGGGTACTTGCCCAGTGTTATAGACTACCACTGTGGGAAGACAGTCTATTGGTAACTGTTCAATGCTTCCAACCAACACTGGAGAACACAATAAACTTGTACTTGCCCAGTGGTACAGACTACCACCAGGGAAGAAAGTCTACTAGCACCTGCCTCGTGCTACAAAATACCATTGGGGAGGATAGTATACTGGTATCTGCCCAGTGTTACAAACTATCATTGGGAGGAGAGTCTACTGGTACCTGCCTAGCGTTACAAACTGCCATTGGGGAGGAGAGTCTACTGGTACCTGCTTTGTGCTACAAACTACCACTGGAGAGGAAAGTCTACTGGTACCTGCCGAGTGCTACAAACTACCACTTGGAGGACAGTCTACTGTAACCTGCTCAGTGGTACAAATTACAGTTGGAGGACAGTGTGCTGGTACCTACCAAGTGCTACAAAATACCACAGAAGGACAGTGCTCTAGTAAACGCCCAGTGTTGCAGACTACCACATGAAGGATAACGTATTGGCACCTTCCAGGGATAAAGAATATCAATGGGAAGGACAGCCTAGGGTATGTGCCCAGTAATACAAACTACCACTGGGGAAAATAATGTACTAGTACACCTATCCAGAGCTACAGACTAATACTGGGAAGAAAAATTGACAGATATCTATCTGTTCAGTGCTACAGACTACCACAGTGGGAGGGCAGTCTACCGGTACCTGTCCAGTAATTCAAACTACCACTGGAGAGGACAATGTACAGGTTCCTGCACAGTGGGACAGACTACTACTGGGGAGGACACTCTACTGGTATCTGCCCAGTGGTACAGATTACCAGTGGGGAGGACAATGCACTAGTACCTACCCAGTGGTACAGACTACCCCTAGGGAGGACAGTGTACTGGTACCTACCTAGTGGTACAGACTACCAGTGGGAAGGAGAGTGTATTGGTACTCCCCAACACTGGAAGTTACCTCTGAGAGGACAGTATAGTTATACTCCCAGTGCTCCAGACAACCACTAAGGAGGACAGTCTACCAGTACCTGCCCAGTGCTACAAACTACCACTGGATAGTACAGTGCAATGGTTTCCTGCCAAGTGCTACACACTACCAAAGGGAAGAAAAATCCACGGGTACTTACCCAGTGCTATAGACTATCACTGTGGGAGGCAAGTCTAATGGTATCTGCCCAGTGCTTCAAACTACCATTGAAGAAGACCATGTACTAGTACCTGCCCAGTGGTATAAGCTACCAATGGGCAAGACAGTCTATTAGTACCTGTGCAGTGGTACAGATTACCACTTGGGGAAAAAAAGTACTGGTACCTAAACAGTGGTACAGACTGCCACTAGAAAGGATTGTGAACTGATACTTGCCCAGAGATGCAGACTTCCACTGGGAAGGAGAGTGTACTGGTATAAGCCAAGCACTACAGATTACCCCTGAGAGGACAATATACTGCTATATGCCTAGTGCTACAGACAACCACTGGGAAGGACAGTCAACCAGCACCTGTCCAGTGCTACAGACTACCACAGGGGAGGACAGTCTAATGGTACTGATCCAGTGCTACAAACTACCACTGTGGAGGACAGTGCCCATTGCTAAGACTACTATAGATTACCCCAGAGAGGAAAATATACTGCTATATTCCCAGTGCTACAAACACCCACTTGGGAGGTCAGTCTACTTGTACCTGCACACCACTGCAAACTACCACTGGATAGGACAGAGTACTGGTACCAGCACAATGTTACAGACTACCAATGGGAAGAAAAATCTACAGGTACTTGCCCAGTGCTATGGACTACCACTGTGGGAGGAAAGTCTACCAGTACCTGCCCTGTGCTTCAAACTACTGCTGGAGAAGACAATGTACAGGTATAGACTACCACTGGAGAGGAGAGTCAACTGGTACATGCCCAGTGGTACAGATTACCAAATGGGAGGAAAATGTACTGGTACCCATCCAGTGGTACATACTATCACGAGTGAGGACAGTTTACTGATACCTGTCCAGAGGTACAGACTACCACTGTGAAGGACAGTATATTGGTACCTGCCTAGTGCTACAAAATACTAATGGGAACAGTCTACCGATAGCTGCCCGGTGGTACTGACTATCACTAGGGAGGACAGTATACTAAACCTGCTCAGAGATAAAGACTACCTCTGGGGTGGAGAGTGTACTGGTACATGCCCAGTGGTACAGATTACCTGAGGGGAGGACAATGTACTGGTACCTGCCCTTCATTACAGACTATCACTGGGGAGGACAGTGAACTGGTATCTACCCAGTGGTACTGACTACCACTGGGGAAGTACAGCCTACTGGTACCTGCTCAGTGCAACAAACTACCACTGGGAAGGACAGTCTTTTGGTACCTGCCCAGTGCTGCAAACAACCATTGGGAAGGACAGTCTACTGGTACCTGCCCAGTGCTGCAAACAACCATTGGGAAGGACAGTCTACTGGTAACTAACCACTGGTGCAAACTGCAAGTGGGAGGACACTCTACTGTTACCTGCTTGCTGGTACAAACTACAATAGGGGAAGACAGTGTACCGTTACCTACCCAATGCTACATAATACCACTGGGAAGGACAGTGCTCTGGTAATCACCCAGTGTTGCAGACTACCATGGGGAGGATAGTGTATTGGTACCTTCCAGTACGACAAACTACCACTGGAGTGGACAGTGTACTGGTACCTGCCCAGTGCTACAGACTACCATTGGGGCAGACATTGTACTGGTATTTGCCAAGTGGTACTAACCACTTGAAGGACAGTTTACTGGTAAATGATCAGTGGCACAGATTACCACTGGGGAAGACAACCTACTGGCACCTACTCAGCAGTACACACTACCACTGTAGAGGACAAGGTACTAGTGTCTGCCCACTGGTACAGGCAACCCCTCGGGAGGAAACTGTGCTGGTACCTGCCCAGTGGTGCAGACTACCATTGGGGTACTTTGTTTACTGGTACCTGCCAAGTTCTACAGACTACCACTGGAGATGAGAGTGTGGTGGTACCTGCCCAGTTCTCCAGACTACCAAAGGAAAGGACAGTTTACTTTTAAATGCCCAATGCTATAGACTATCTCTTGGGAGGACAGTCTACTTGTCCTGTTCAATGCTACAGACTACGACATGGAATTACAGCCTCCTTGTACATACACATGAAGGATGCGTCGGTACTCCGGTAAGCTGGTGAGCAGAGCAACAGTGGCCATACCTAGCACCTGTTGCAGTTGTCTCCACACCCAGTGGCTCTCTCGCCGGGCCACTACCAACACCTGTACAACATCGGCAACTGTATAATAAGTACTCTATATAACATATACACCCGTACAACATCAACAACAATATAATAGCTGCATCTAAGTTACTTTATACTAAATTGGCACCTGCACAACATGTCACACCCATTGAATATCAGCAACTGTAAATCCTCAGGACCTGTACAATATCTGCATCTATATCATTCTATACAACACCAAGACTTGCACAACATCTGCTTTTATCTTACTGTGAAAAATACCTCTACCTGTACAAATACATCTATAAAAAGTGCACATGAACGACACCTGCATCTGTAAAAAACAGTACGAATCTGAACAAAAGCATCTGTAAAAAAATATAATTCCAATATGAGGAAGTGTACAATATGCACTTTTCTACCAGCATTTCTAAAACATATGTTTCTGTACAACACCTGATTGCCTTACTATACGAAACATATGCATCTGTCCTATTGTTACACCACCAACATATGTACAACACCAGCACCTGCAAAACATATTCATTCATAAAACATCTGTACCTGTGCTGCACCAGTGTCTTTACAAGAAAAACATTTGTACATCTACAACATCAGTTAAAAACTGCATCTGTGCAGAATTAGTATCTGTACAACACAAGCATCTATCTAACTTTATACTACACCACCATTTGAAAACCAAGGGCACCTGTAATGCATCTGCACCTATACAACGCAGCATCTTAAAACAGCACCTGTAAAACCCTTGTATCTGTACGTCACCAATGTCTGTAAAAAATCTGCATCCATATAACCCTAGCACTTGTCTTATTCTATATAATACCATCATCTGTACAAAGCCTAGAACCGTATGCCAGGACATCTTTACTCTTTACAACACAAGTACCTGTATCACTGGAGTACAAGAACAGTACAAGGTAGAAAGAGGGTCAGAATGAGCATATCCAAATCAGAAAAGGGAAACTTTGAGAATGATATGGAGGATAAATGTGCATATTAACCAAAATTATTCTAGAACTATGTTAGAAGTAAGATACAGATCTAGGACAAGGAGTAAAGTATAATAGTTGAAGGAAAAACTTATAAGGAGGAAAAGATATGTGAAATTTTAAAAAGGAATGTTCAGTCTGTATTCATTTTCAAAGAAAGTACCCAAATCCAAGCGGCAGTAAGAAAAGAAATGAGTAAACTGAATAAAAGGAAAAGATAGGAAAAGATCTCCTGCTGTGTGTTGAGATAATATGCAGAGGAATTAAGTAATCCATTTCTGAACATTCACTAACAGAATGAAAACTACCATGTATATGGAAACAAGCAAACATGGTACTATCATAAAAGAAAAGAAAGATAGCTATAGACACATTTCCCTATGAATGTACCTTGTAAAGTATTAGAAGCAATACTATGGGAAGGGTGAGGAGACCACCTTAAGATGCAAGAACTTTCAATTGACAAATAGTTACTGGTTTCAGTGTTGGAAAGATATAGACACATTTCCCAATAAATGTAGCTTGTAAAGTATTAGAAGCAATACTACGGAAAGAGTGAGGAGACCACCTTACGATGCAAGACCTTTCATTTGACAAATAGTTTGGTTTCAGTGTTGGAAAATCATGTCACAAATCATTTAAACTTTTATGACTGAGTATCAGTGGTAATCCAGGAAAAGGAAGTTTGAGCTAGCTGGATCTTAAGAAAGCATTTGAACATGTACCTGACCATAGAATAATATGGAAGTTAGAGTACAAAGATATTCTAGGAGCCCTATCAACCCAAATAAGGGATTACTTGAAAGAAAAGAAAATGAGTACAGAGATTGGAGTCAAGTTTTCAAGACTCAAACAGTCACCTGTAGTATCTCAAGGATCAGTGTGGGCCCTAGTAATGTTTTAGTACACGTAACTGATATACGTAACTGATATTTATCCCTGGGGATAGGGGAGAAAGAATACTTCCCACGTATTCCCTGTGTGTCGTAGAAGGCAACTAAAAGGGAAGGGAGCAGGGGGCT
>JAUUDZ010426542.1:0-13985 GCA_032361705.1 Panulirus versicolor
TTTTATTTCTCCCAATTTTTTTCACACACAAATTCTTTAAAATAATCACCTAATTCACACATCCTCTGCCACTCTTGAAGCCACATTGTTCCTCCTTAGATAATCAGTGTATGTCATCACCCCCTCAATCACCAGTATTCTGTACAACTTACCAGTAAACTCAACAAACTATACCCCTGTAATTTAAGCATTAACCTTTATTCCCTATGCTTTTATACAAAGGCATTATATAGGCATTCTGCCAATGCTCATGCACCTTACCCTGAATAGTAGGTACACTGAAAATCCTAACTGATTAATCAGTAATGCAATCACCCTCTTTTTTAAGAAATTCAACAGCAACCCCATCCACTCCAGTCACTTTCATACATGTTTGCCATTTTTTGCATGACCAGGGTAGTGTCAAGAACATGATGGAGCTTTCAGGAAGAAAACTGTTCATGGCTTATTCCTTTGTTCTTCCTGTTGGAAAGTATTACACCAGAGTAGAGGATTTCCAGTCCTGCTTCCAATCCTCAGGTGTATGTGGACCTGATTTTTGAAGGTGTAAAGGATATGGGAAGCTGAAAGCAGGAAAAGGACTCCACATCTTTGCTCTTAATATAAAGAAGGAGGTATCATAATGGGTAACCCTCTTATGGCTGTTTTTGTCTACTGACAGCATGTTACCCCTGATGTGACATTTATTCAATTAATTCCATTCACAGTTTACACAGCATACATCTCATCTTAGACGTTTTTGTTTGGAAATTTAAGTGGATAAAATTTTTATTCCCATGGCAGGCCCTCCAGCAGTCATCTTGCCAAACCTCCTGTCTGCAGAGGAACTTTCTGATGATTGGTGGGATGAGGTGGTGGATTCACAGTCGTCAGGAGCTGTTTTTCGAAGGACATCATTAGATATTTTTGCCACAGGACAAGGGAAGAGCACTGATCCAGCACAAAAGGTAAGACTCTTACATGTTACAGAACATACAAATGCTGCAGGGGAAGAGAAAGAAATTCGAGTCAGTTTTTTCAGTTTATATGCGGTTACAAATATTTTGCATTTATATTATAATATCATATGGTATGGCATCCCAGGATATAGGATAGTGAGAATAATGCTTTTGTATTCCTTGCATATTGTAGAAGGCAAGCAAAGGAGACAGTAGTTGGGGTTGAGAACACTCTCCTCCTTGCATTTCTGTTTCTTCTAAGTTTACATCCTACACATGACATAAAATCTCAATTTGTTGGAACTGCACTTCATAGTCCCATTGATATATATCTCATAGTACAGCAAAATACTAGGTAATTGCTTTGTTATTTTTATATTTCACCAGAATGAGCATGAGAACGAGGAAGAACGTGACTATGGTGAGTTGAGCGGTGCTGTCTACTACACTTACATCACTGCAGTTGGTGGAGTGCTTACAGTTGCCATCTTCTTAGCCATAGTGTTAATGCAGGGCTCTCGGAATCTAACTGACATGTGGCTGGCTTACTGGGTGTCACAAACTGCTGGGGAAAATAGGTGTGTATGTAAGATTGTGTTAACCCTACTCTTTTTGTATCTTCATATCTGTATATTCATATACCTTTTTGTCTACATTTTCATTAACTCTTTTCCCATTTATTTGTGGCAAATCAGATGCATAATGCCTTTTCATTCACTGGCACATTTTTTCATAATCAGCTGCCACATTTTAACTTGCAAAATAAGCATGGAAGCTGTAAATGAGAGACTTAAAAACTTTTAGAGTGTTTTCTAGGAGTTAAAGAACTGATTGGAGTGAGATCTATACATTTTTTATTTACCTTAAGTTATGCCACTTATGAAAATTTTTTCTTCATATCTAGAATGATGTGTAACCTTTGGCCATGAAATTTTGCAGCTTTTCTTAGCATACAAAGAAGTGTATGATATAAGACCCATTATCATAGTTTCATTTTTGTGTTGCCTGTGCATCATGGGATGCACAGAGATTGCTTTCTCCATCATTCCCTCTGTCTGTTTGTTTTATGGTATTGGGAGTTGCACTTGAACGTGCAACTTAACCTGGTCACAACTTTAAATCTCAGGTGAGTGTCTTTTGGGGGCCCCTCCACCCTTAAAACTCCCCTTTGAATTACAAGCATTTGAGGGAACTGGGGGTAGCATACCCCAGGAAAAAAAATGAAAATTTTGGGTGACTAGGACAGCATTTCCTTCCTTCTGAAGGCTGCCACATATCAGTCAGGATTTAGGGGTTTCCTTAGCAGTAGGGGCTCTGTGCATATAGAGTGTATAGGAAGGGCAGTTCATGTATGTACTAGTTGACCGTGTTCTACCACATTGAAGGGCAGAAGACCTATAATTCGCAAGTTGATTTAACTGAGTTATGCCAATTATGAAAAGGTTTAATCTTTAACTTAACATTTCACATGAATGTTCAGCCTCTGGTTAATGCAAAGGATATACATCTTTTGGTCAGGTTCAATATTGGTAAAACACAGAATCTACCTATTTATTGAATGGTCCATGTTCCCCTTTCTTTAACTTTTGAACACCGCAGTTCAACTCTATCTTGAAAACCATGGAAATGTATTTTGACTGACTACAGAAACTCTTAAAAGAAGAATAGGTTCATGGTTTGAGACAATACTGAACACACATAGGATAGATAACTATTACAAGTGAATAGCTGCCTAAAAAAGCATTATACAAGCAAAACAAATGATGGGAAGGAGGGAGGTGAACAAGAGAAACATTGTTCAACACTTAAGTCAAATGGTGAGTGCCATGTGCTGGCAAAACCTCATCTTAGGTATGTACTTGTAAATAGGTTGTTATTATCTTTTTTATATATTCTCCTTTGGTGTAATGGTAGCCTAACCATATTCAGAATCGAGCTTATGAATTCTACTAAAGATACCAGAGAAATATGACATGATTACTTGTCACTTTATACACATTCTTGACCACTCAGTTATCATGGGTCATGTTCTGAGTCGCTCATTCATACCAAAAGAGTTGACCTTTTACTCCATCATCAGGAATTTCATATTGCAGTTGTTATCTAGCTTTGAATGTTGAAAATAAAGTTTTCAGTTTTTAAATGTTTTGTAGTAAAAAAGCCAAATTAACTTTATATTTCCAGTACGGGAATTACTACACTTGTTCAGGAAGTTTCATCCCCATGGATTGGAACGGGAACTAGGCCTGATCCACCCAAAATGATTAGCTCACTCTCCAATAGCATGCATTGGTTTGCTCCCATCACCCCAGTGCATCAGGTAAAGCAATATTATTTATAATGTGAAATGTTTTAGGGAAGATTTTGGATGAAAAAAGTAGTACAACATTGCAGATAGGAGATTAGGATTGTTGATATGCTGTATTGATTACAGTATCTGTATTCTTTTGTGGATGTAGTAAAACTGATTATTGTGTGTACTTCAACTAGGACTTCCAGTAGATTTGACTTTTTGAATTATTGAATATTATGCATTAATTGGACAGAAATGTAGAATTAATTGAGGAGATTTCCCATGACTTGTGGTTTCAAAATTATGGCCATTACTCCAGGTTTCATTCTCATGCTATGATGTGGTTCATTGTACCTGAACATAGTGTTTGGTATTTTGTTATTTCAGCTACAAATTAGATATTTAGAAATGTAATTTTGCATTTGTTTGAGCTTTTAATATGACAGTGAAATAGAGCTAAGTATGTGTTGTACATATCAGCATTCTGTTCAGAGACTCAGGTACGAGACATGAAATATTTCATTGTTAAAGTGATTAAAACAGGTTTTTACTAGAAAGCAAGTGATTGAATGATCATAAGAGGTCAGTGTCTGTGATGATAGAGCCAGTTATACTTGAAAGTGTAGTGTTTCTGAGTGTTTCATGGATGTGAATCTTTGGCCAGAAGAAAGGGAGAGTTTCATTGTGTTGGAAACACAATACCTTGGGATAATTTGTGGTGTAAAGAGTGTTGATCATGTAAGGAATGATTAAGTAAGAGAGAGAGGTGGTAGTAAGCTTAGTCTGATTGAGAGGGATGACCAGAGTGTGCTGAATTGGTATTGAGAAATGAATAGGATGAGCAAAGATAATTGACTAAGAGGGTTTATGTCCAAAAGTTGAGGGAGCAAGGTAAGAGACCTAGGAGATATGAGGATAGGGTGACACCAGCTCGTTAAGGCAGGAGAAGCATTTGTGTATGTGAAGAAATACTTAATATGTTTTTGGACTTAACACTTGACCAAGTTATTGTCTGGGACAGGTGACTAAATCTTCAAGGAAAAAATCTCCTGTTGGCTCCTTCAGTTAATTATTTGTTAAAGCTCTTAGAGTGGTTTTACAGATATACTGATGATCCAGTATATGTAATAGTCTGGATATTGTCATTTTAAAGAAGTTTTAATGAATATTTCTTTTATTATGTTTGGAATTTCCTTGACTGAGAATAATACCATAAACTGTTAAATGTCAGCTTCTGTGGGTAAATATTTGATATTTGATTTATTATTTTTTTCCCACCACAATGCATTCCTTTAGAATTAAGAGGTTATTCAATTTTTATGGACAAGTATGTGGATAAGTAAGAAATTCTTTTTTTTTTCAGTATCTGGCTGTGCAAGAAGTATCTCAATACAGTTCTTTTGAAAAAGTGGATCCAAGCACCAAGTTCTACCTCACTGTGTATGGGACTTTGGCAGCATCCAACAGTATTTTCACACTCATGAGAGCTTTCCTCTTTGCTTATGGGGGGATTTGTGCTGCAAAATCACTCCACAAGCTGCTGCTAGATGCTGTTCTTTATGTAAGGTCATATCAGATTTATTATACCTTTTATACACTGCTACTATGAGTGCATTAACTATGATAACATATTGGCAGACATTTCTCTACTACCAGCATTGTTGGCTTTTTATTGCTGAAATTGAATCATGTTTTCTTTATAAAAGAAAAATCAAACATTCTTGATTCTTAAATGTTAAATGAACATAACTTTACATCCATTTATCTATCTATTTCTCTGATGCTCTCTCCCCCTGGGAAGTCCTATTAAGGGGATGGCCACAGCAAAAGTCTCTCTCCACTTATCTCTGTCATTATGTGCCTTCATCCCATACATCAGTCCACTCATTCGTCTACCATTTCTATCCCTGCAGTACACTTCCACTCTATTTCCCCATATTACAGTTGGTCTCCTCTCATATTAACCCCATTGATCATACTACAATACACTCTCCTTGCAGAATCCATATCTTGCATTCTTTTCACGTGCCTAAACCACCTCAAAAGTATTACATTTCACCCACTCTTCCACTACACAATTCTTTCCTTTTGCATTCCCTGCCATAGTATATCTCTCTTACACCCCCACTTTACTTTTTTCATGCCATCTAGTCATACCACATGCTCCTCTCAAATAACTTTTCCACTGCCTAGATTCTTGAATTCTCTTAAACAACTCTTCCATAGCTTGGATTCTTGACCTCATTGACTTATTAAATCTCCATGCTTTGGCTACATATGTAATATATGTCTCAAAGTTATCCATGAAATTTTTAGTACTGTGTTCTAGTTTATGTATGTATATTGAATTTGGATGCTTAGTAATTTTGTGTACTTCATCCATGTTTTCACTACACTGTGCAGTGTCTTTCATGGTGACAATTGTAAGATACTTGTCAGTATGATGAATATTATGTCATTGTAAAATATGTTTTTTTAGAGCATGTTGAATATGCACATTAAGGATAACATTATTTTTGTTATATTAGCTCATCCATATCAGTATAAGTTCTTTGCTGCACTGATGAGGTATTGGGATAGAGGAAAGTAGGAAGGAAAAATATTCATGGAAAGGAAGAAGAGGTAAGATCGAGTGAGGGAGGGGGAGAAATGAGGAAGAGAACTGAAGGTGTAGGAGGAGAGGTGGAAGGATAAAGGAAGGAAAGAAATGGAGGAGGAAGAGAATTACACGCAAAGAGAAGGAATCGTGAAAAGGGAAACAAGAATAAAGTAAAAACAGGAGACGAGAAGAGGCAAATGACAAAAGAAACAGGATAAAGGACAAAGAAGGAAAGGAAGTAAAGATTTGGGATGAAAGAAGGAATTAAGGGAAAAGAGTGCAGTCTAAGGAGAGGAAACAAAAGATAAGAAAAGTAAGGGAATGAAAAGAAACAAAGAAATAGAAGGGAAAGAAAATGTCAGGGAGGAAGATGTAGATATGGAATGAAATAGCAGGGGGAGAATTTGAAAACAAGGGAGGAAAAGGAACAAATTTGTTTATAGAAGTATTATAAAGATGTCAGTAGCAAATTTTCCTATAACTTAGATAATCCAGAATAGCTTTTTGATATAATCTTTTGTCCAACACATAACCTGCTAAAGAATTTTTAGCATGTGCCATCATTTTTCTTAATCTTTGTTCAGAAATGAGTGTTAGGCAAAACACTGTTTCTCCATGTTTTTCATTATGCAGTATATACAGTTATGAAGGCAGATCACTGTTGGACATAATATATATAGAGCATGAGCAGTTAGGAATTGCTTATTTCTCGTAGTAATCAAACCATTTGTAGATTTTTTGGAAGAAGGTTACCTGGCTTTGGTGTTACATTTTTTACCGTTAATGGTGCAGCGGTTGTTGGATGATAAAAAACACAAGTTTAGGCTACAATATAGATACAGGAAATGGGATACATGATACAGATACATTACATATTAAACACACAGAACAGCAATGCCATGCCCCACAGTTCAGGATGTTTCGGTCTGATTTGGCCACTGATTTGATATTAAATTCTTTTACTTATTATGTGAAGTGAATCAGTAAAGAGTGCTTTTATAAATGAGGAAGACCATGTTTCACTTAAAGATACTGGGCACAGGTTGAGGATGATTGCTTGATGTTCCAGAGGCTTTGTGTGTCTGATTTACCCATTTTATTGTGTACAGAGTAATGATAATAGATAGAAAGATATACATGAAAATTGTTGTATTATAATTTGATTTCTGGGTTAATTGGTATTTTTATCTCTTTACAGGCAAAAATATCATTCTTTGACAACAATCCACTTGGTCGCATCCTGAATCGATTTTCATCTGATCTCTACACAGTAGATGACTCACTTCCCTTCCAGATGAATATTTTCTTTGCTCAGGTCTTTGGACTTATTGGTTAGTGATTTTATTATTGTGAGTATTCACACATAGGCACACATTTGTTAATAATGATAATAATGGTAATGATGATAATAATGATAATAATATCCCTGGTGATCGGGGAGAAAGAATACTTCCCACATATACCCTGTATGTTATGGAAGGCGACTAAACGGGGTGGGAGTGGGGGGTTGGAAATCCTCCCCTCCAGTTTTTACTTTTCCGAAAGAAGGAACAGAGAAGGGTGCCAAGTGAGGACTTTCCTTCAAAGGCTCAGTCCTCTGTTCTCGATGCTGCCTCGCTAATGTGGGAAATGGCGAATATGTATAAGAAAAATAATGATAATTTTTTCTTACATTTTCACCATTTTCCATATTCACAAGGTAATGTCAAGACCAGATGACTGAGCCTTAGAGGGAAAATCCTTACTTGACCTCCCTCTCTGTTCCTTTTGGAAAAATAAAACATGAGGGGAGGATTTCCAGCTCCCATCCCTTTTAGTCCCCTGTGACATGCAGGGAATACGTGGGAAGTATTCTTTCTCCCCTATCCCCAGGGATGCATTTCTGGTCAAAGAGTTGTAAAGGAAAAAGTGCTAACAAAGTCCATCTTAACATGGCTCTGGAGGGAATACATTCCAAGAGCACCATTGCTCACCTATAATGGCTTCTTGTATTTTTGAATGCTGCTCTAATATTTGCCTGCAGACAATTTGTCACCTTCACAATTCTCCTGATATTGGACTTTAGCATTGGTTTAGGGATGATGTTAACTCTCAAGTCCCTCACTCATATTGATTCTTGCGGCTTATTTTCTGCTGGATCATCTTATTAATCCCTCCTTTCAGTGTGTCCCAGTCTCAGGACTTTGCACTTACCAGAGCTGAATTTCATCATGGAGCTTGTCTAGGTCCCCTTGTGAGTTTGTGTTTGTGTGTGTATGTAAGTGAAAATATTTACATCAGGGATATTATTATGTTATAGCATAACATGATACTTCCCATGCATTCCCTGCTTGTCGTAGAAGGTGACAAAAGGGGAGGGAGTTAGGGGCTGGAAATCCTCCCCTCTCATTTTTTAATTTTCCAGAAGGAACAGAGAAGGGGGCCAAGTGGGGATATTCCCTTGAAGGCTCAGTCCTCTGTTCTTAACACTACCTCGCTAATGCGGGAAATGGCAAATAGTATGAAAAAAAATGTTTGGTGCATAGAAATTCCAATCATATGATTATATTTTGATGCTTCATTTACCTACCTCACCTCATGCTTAAGAGAATTGTGCTTGATCAAAAGAAATGAAATGAAATATATTTTCTTCTCAGGTTCAGTACTAGTCACCATATATGGTATGCCATGGATTGTATTGCTCTACATTCCATTAGCCTTTGTGTATTACACCGTCCAGAGCTTCTATCGTCACACATCACGTGACCTGAAGCGGCTACATGCTGTTTCTCTTTCTCCCTTGTATGCACACTTCACTGAAACATTACAGGGCCTTCCTGTGATCCGTGCCATGAGAGCTGTACATAGGCAAGTATGAAGAGTGTAAAGTTCCACCTCTTTGATAAAGTATTTTTGCAAAAGCATAAGATATGTATTTTGGGGTAATACAGCCTGCATGTAATTTAGATTTTTAGAATTTCTGTCATACATGTTCAAGGAGAATATTACTTGCATTAGTTTTTCTTGAATGTCTTGAAAGTAACAATATATTAAATTATACATTACAGGTAAACAGATTGTCCTAATTGATTGAATGATTTCTCAGATTCAGTGTACGAGCAGACAACCTTTTAGAAGTGAGTCAGCGTGCACAATTTGATATCCAAATAGCTTCACAATGGCTGAACCTGAGGCTCCAGCTGATTGGGCTGGCGATGTTGGCAGGTGTGTCAGTTCTTGCACTCCTTCAGCACCATTTTGATGCTATTGATGCAGGTGAGAATAGTTACATGCCCTTCCCCCTCTCACATGGATACATGGATCTGTGTATTTAAACATTTAGATATGTTTACATGTAGTAGTTGGTAGGCAGCCAACAACCAAGGAGGTACATTAACAGTACTACCCACCTGGGTATCAGGAGGGTTAGTGACAGCTGCATAGTGATTCAGCACTTAAGTGGCTGTCAAGTTGCACTCTTGTGACTCAGGTAGCTGTCTCTTCTTTCTGCCTCACCCACACATGGACTACTGGCATTCTGTCTACAAACATACAAACTCACTTTGTCACACATAACACTTGACAACACTACAGTGAGCACTATGTGCTATCCCTGCCTTTTGGTAGAATGATAGGAGCAATAGATAGAAGTAGGAACATTTAGGCTGGAGCATTAAGTTGTAGTCAGTAGGAACATTAGGCGCAAGCCTTTGCAAACACTGCACAGGAGTTGCCCTCTGCTAGTGGCCTGTTAAGGGTGAAGAACTAAAGATTAAGAAGTGGCACTGGATTTCACTAGTTATAGATACTCTTGCTTTGGCCACCCCTTTGAGGGAGTTCCAGGAGGGAACAGACATCAGATATATAGATAGATAGATAGATAGATAGATAGGTACATCTTTGTTTGAATGCTGTGGTGTTATTGAACTCCACCTGCTTGAGGTAGCACTGCAATTCATATTTTCTGCTCAACTTTGAAGTATAGCTTTCACAAGAACTGCCATGCTACATCTATAATGTAGTAAGCAGCAGCCCTCTGCATTAGGAGGAACATGCTAGTCCATACTCATGATGCGTTCTGAATGATGTTGTACAGATTGACTCATTGCCTCTGAAGTAGACTGAGATTGTAACTTTTTGAATTTTGCACATTACCCACAACTGCATTATACAAATGGATCAGAATGCTTGGTTTTCATTAAGAATCAGGACTTTGTGTGATATGTATGTGTTGATATAAATGTAACTGAAGACCATATTTGTATTTGAATCCTATTAACTCTAATCTTTGTGCATAATTTTCTTGAGAAATTTTTATTGTCTGATATTCTTTATGATGTACTTGTATAAATTCTCAAGCATATTTGAAACCAAACCTTAATATAGGTAATTATTTCAGGTCTGGTTGGTTTGGTGATTTCATATGCCCTGACTGTAAGCAGTTTCTTAAATAGTGTGGTGGGGTCCCTTACTGAGACAGAACGGGAACTGGTCAGTGTAGAGCGCTTTCATCAATATCTGGACGGAACAGAACCAGAAAAGAGAGAGGGCTTCGCTACTCCTCCATTTGGATGGCCAAGTCATGGCTCTATCAAGTTCCAGAATGTGTATTTAAGATACCAGTTAGTATTTTTGCTTTTGTCAAACCACATATTATTGCATATTGGATCAGCTGTACCTTGCACATGAGATGGGAGTTCTCATAATAGAGGAACTGAAGAATTAATTCATAATCATTCTGAAGTTGGATATGTTAAGAGATATTACCACAACAAACTTTGTTCCTTCCCCTTCTCCCACACTCCCTAATCTAATGAATGCATTTCTGTTCATCCTGCTGGCACATCCATCCACCCTTGTGTTAGTCTTCCTTTCTTCCCTTATTCCTTCACACCATTTACCATAAAGACTAAACCCATGATCTCTTTTTCCTCCATTCCTAACCCTTGGAAAGTACCTGCTGCTAAATTGCCTTCTTTCTCTCATCATAAAAAAAACACTGGATGGGGGTAAATAAAGTGTAGTTTATTCCAGTATATATCAGCACTGTATATATTAAACCTGAAGCAAAAATGTTCATGTTCCAAATGGTAATAGAATAAAAGCAATAAAATCATTTTAAGATATACTGTAACAAATTTATAAGGGTAACAGCTAAAAGCTAGAAATTTTATGACGAAAGTAAGTAGTCAAACACTGAAAGATGAAATTAAGTAGCTGGGAATCCTTGGATGCACCTTCCCAATTAGATCCATCCTCAAAATGGTGTACCAACAAGTTCCCTGTGAGAAGGTGGGATAGAACTTGGCTACCTCTCATGTGGCAGGTAACCCTTTACCATTTCTTCCTTTTTTCATACTTGTATGCCATTTCCTGCAAAGCAAGGACCCACCAGGACAGACAAAGAATTTCCTCATTCACTCACATCCACTCTCTAGCTACCAGATATAATGCACCAAAACCAGAGCTCTGCTATCAACTGGCAAGCCCCACAAACCTTTTCATGGTTTCCTCTGACCACTTCATATTCCTTGGTTTGGGCCATTGACAGCTCATCTCCCCATGTATAACACATCACTCCAATCCTCACCTCATACCTAACTGCGTATTCAGGCCTTGATGACTGAAAGCATCTTTCACTTCATCCTTCCACCTCCTCCTTGGTTTCGTGTTCTCCTTGTTCTCTTCACTTCAAACACATATACCCTCTTAGTCAGCTTCAACTCAGATCATTTTCTCTGTGTCCAAACCATTGCAGCACACCATCTTCAGCTCTCATACATAATGTTACTACCACACCTCTCTGTTATCCATTATTTCTTATTCCATCTTTAACTCTCTGATACATAATCTTTTTATCTACCACACTTTTCTGTTACCCATTATTTCTTATTTGAACAACCTTCATGCCACATATTGTCTATCAAACATTTAATTTTCAAGTTGTCCACCTTTTTCATAATACCTGCGAGAACTTGATTTAATTTCACTCATTTGCAAAGGATTGTGTTTGATTATTGCATATATATATTTTCAGTAGCAATATAGTATCCCTGATGTTATTTTATTTACTTTCAGTGCTCATAATCCATATGCGCTACGGAAAGTAAACTTTGAAATAGGTGCTTCAGAGAAAGTTGGAATAATTGGTCGCACTGGAGCAGGGAAAAGTTCTATATTTCTGGCATTATTCCGATTAGTGGAGCTGAGCAGAGGACACATCTTTGTAGATAATGTTGACATTTCCAGACTGAGCCTTAAAAAACTAAGGTTTGTGTTAGTACAATGATTTACAGTTCATGATTTTTTCTCATAGCATAATTTAATTGGAGATAAGCTATTAGATTTTAGTGATGTTCACTTGGGATTGACAGTAAGATTATGTATGAAACAGGAATTAAAAGTACACTGAGAGATGAAATGAAGTGAAAAGATAGTATAGTGTATGCAAGAAACCTGTATGTCTTGGCTTCTATTTATGGATATGAAACCCAAGTTTTCTCATGTCAATATAGATGAATATTAAAGTATTAGGGATGAATGATTTGGAAAGTATGATACAAATAGGTGAATTGATGATGTGAAAATGAGACAGTGACAAAGACTTATGATGTGAAGAGATTATTAGAAAGCCATGAAGGGAAAACCTGTTAAGGGAGAACAGCCTTGCAGGATATACAGCAAATGAAAGGTTAATAAAGAAGAATTCTGTGATAGTATGAATGAAGGTAGGAGAAGAGGTGGACCATGTTAGACATAGACATACACAGTGAATGAATGCTTAAAAACTAGAGCATTTCTTATGAGAATATTAAGGGAATGATTGTAAGTTATTTGCAGAAGGGGCCTTGTACTTGTAGAGGTGTGAGTATGAATAAGGACATTAGTCTCATGTATTGATATTGTTTGTTTGGTACACAGAGAGTGATTAAGAGAGGCCATAGTAATGAAGGAGAATTGGACTTTATAGCAGATTGGACTTGCATTAAGCATAGGTATGAATTTTTAGGGAGGCTGTAATTCGGAACAGAATAAAAGATTGTGGTTATATAGTATTGAAGTTTGTATAAGAGGTCACCAAATTTAAATAGTTTGATCATATCCTTTTTCTTTACTTAACCTTTTTTGTCATGATTTTTGAATTTTGTTCACTACTGTCCCTGATCTGTAATGAATTAGCGCTGAAAGCACAAACATATTCTGCAGTCGTGTTCCCTGGACCTATTGACATGTATTGATCAGCCCATCAAGGTGTAATGTTAATTTAGAATTTCTTGTCAGTATTAGAAATGTCGATATGTCAGATAACAAAGTTTCATGAAATGTACATGCAAGCATTCATCCAATAGCTATATCCAGGAATGAAATTTTCCAACACTTGGGTAAAGAACAAATGTGAGAAGAACGAGGAGATAATCCAATCTTGAATTGTTTAGACATGGTTAAGAAATTAATGGCAAGTTGTTAATGTGTTAAGTATACCTTTAGATATCTCTAGAGATGTTACCATGCATCACATGCTGGTGGTTACACTGCAAGCAAGCAGTCTCCTTTGGCAAAACTATATCATTATGAATTGACAGAATGAAGTGCAATCTCATGAGGGACCATCTCACTCTAAACGATTTCATCATTTCCCTCTTCCTAGGTTGAGTGCAACCTCAAAGCTATGGGAGCCCATAAAAGGGGTCTTGAGGTTATTCATTTATTATCTGCATTTAATTTTCATTTTTGCACAAGCATCAAAATAAGCAGCTAAGCGGTATCTCATAGTTTAATGTGTGTTCTTCCGTATCATCTCTGCTGTAGAAAATTGTTTTATCATGCAGTGCTCACTGTACTTCTTAGTTTTTAGACTTCCTTTTCATCATGGAAAACATGATTGATTTAGTGTATAAGGCAAGAAGGAATCTCTCTTCAAGGAATGAGTGATTTCTCTGTACAGTATTAGCATGATTTAGAAGTCATCTTTTCCTTCTCCTTTCACCTAAGGTGGGTCCCAGAGCACTCTAGATCACAATTGTCCAAGCAATTGTGTATCCTTGGTTTCCCATTTTAGTTAATGGATAGGTGATGAATGAGTGTAAGGGAGATTGTTAATTGCTCTCTCATAAATAGTAGCTTTCCTACAAATAGAATTATTTTGTTAATGCAATTTTTCCATTTACATGTCTGT
>JAUUDZ010426553.1:0-13983 GCA_032361705.1 Panulirus versicolor
GATTCGGATCCAGGTACCACTGAAATCTAGCAGAAGTGGCGGCCATGATTGCTCCAGTATGGTTGATGGTTGTTTTGAAAACAAAGAATTTGAAAAAGTAGATTGTCAAGATTCCCAGGAAAATAGGTACTACTCTCTGACGTGCTTCATTATGGCAGTTATGTCTCGTCTTTATTGTGTTTTTTAGACTGGTGTTATTGGATGTTTAGATATAATATCGTGTAATGAGGATGTATTAAGGGTAGGTCGATATGGTTATGTTTTTTACCGTATTGAAAATTGACAACCGTTTTACGTTATGAAATTCATTAAAATACCATCATTATGTTAATGTTCTTTGACTTTTAGTAGTATTTCCCCTGAATAAGAGAATAAGATTGGGCCTTTAAATAGTAGTAACGGTCGAATGTAGGTACCCAGAATTCAAAAGGCGGTCGGCAAAATGACCACTGATTACCTCTATTTAAGTATGTTTTGGCGTATGAGATACCCATCACCAGATGGATATAGCCATGCTTAGTTTTCATGAAGTTGCTGTTATATATGAGAAGCTTTCTATAATGGGTATTAAATGGGTACCTGGCTCAGGTTAGCGTATATACACATTAATGGGATGGCCTTGATTAGAGCCTCAGTTGCCCGTGCCGTCTTAGCCGACATTAAGATATTAATACTTATAAAAGTATGATTATTTAGTTTTAGCATTAAACCTAAATGCGAGAATGCTAGTATTTTCAAAGAGTTATTTTGAAAATCAGATGTCATGTGTTTGGCAAGAAAATGTAGTTTTTGAATGGTAGTATGATTCGAACCAGTTGAAATATGAGAATGACTTAAAGTTTTATAGATTGATGTCGACTGAGACGGAAATGTTAAACATTAGTTTTAGGAGAAGAGAGAAAATGAACCAGGATCACCATTAAAAGTAATGGAGGACTATATAGTTCTGTTAGTGAGCATGATGTAGACATGATAAGGTTTGTATTATTAGAAGAATGTTTTAGATTACAATTCAGTTGTCAGAAAAGAAACTCACGTGTTGGAAAACTAAATTTTCAAATATTGTACTAGTTTGATCAGAAATCATTTAAACAAGGGACTAGTTTGATGGTTTATAGGGTTGGCATTGGTTTGGGTAGAATTATTTATTGTTAGCTTTCTGAGACAAAAGAAAATTGATACCATTTTTCAGGATATGAAGACATACTGAGTGAATCAAACAGTTAAGAGCAAAGTTGGTAGTGATTGGTAGTTTATTTATAGAGCCAAATGAAGGTTTAGTTGGTATCTGAAAAAGGAGAATCATCAGGGATTTAGTGTCTATTATGCTTACTGATGTAAGATTCACTTTTCAGAAAAGTATGGCAGTTGTTAATTCATCAGAGACATTAACAATGTTGGACGTGGGCTTCCGAAACAAGATTGACAGTTTGCAAGTATGTCTTTTTCCTCCTCTACTGATGATTGTGGGGTTAATTTATAGCATCATTCATGAGAAAGTTCTGAAGCTATACAAGCACTGTTGAAAAGAAGTAGGGGAATCTTGACTGATAGTCCCTTTTTAACAAATGAGGGCTGGTATGAAAAGTTTAAGAAACACCAGGTTATTTCTTATGGTAGCCAAGACAGCACAGGCTGTTGTATGCCTCCAATCATAGTCATCTTTGATTTGCTGTATGCATAAGTTTAAGCCCTAGCCACATCATGTACCCATTTATTGACTGTTCCCAAGGGGAGGAGGAAGGAGTGCTCATCCTCCTCGAAGCTCAGGCTGGGAAGTCTGAATGTGTGTGGATGTAACCAAGATGAGAAGAGGTATGTTTGAGGTAAATGGATGTTCTGGCTCTGATCTTCATCCCACCATTCACTACCATTTCTGATCTGCCCACCTACCTTTCTCATGCCACATGCATCTTTTGCACAAGCCATCAGTTCTTCCCTAAATACTCCCCATTCCACACTCACTCTCTTGGTTCCGAGTGAAACGAAGGTCAAGAGTAAAGGAGGAGAATAGTTTGGAAATGTCTTAGGATTACAGTCAGAACAGCTGGGTTGGCTGTGAGCTGGTTGTCATTAAAGGACAGTTTCTTGTGTGGTAAAGAAAGAAGCCGTTTCACAGGGTAAGCAGTACTCTGCGGCAGTCTTAAGTTGACATGTTTCATAAAAGCTTAATCAACTATCACTTTAATAATAACCAGCTTTGGCTAGAGAACTATTGAATGAATACTCAGGTGCTTGTAAATTCTTTTTTTCAGAAACATGAAAGTAGAAATTAAAGGACTTGAACTTCAAGAGAGAGAATTATTGGAGAAATTTTAGTACACTAGCCAAGGGGACTGGATTACTCAAATAAATAGAATAGCCTAAACAACCTCAAAAAAATGATAAAGTAAATACTATTTCTAGATTATCATCAGCAATAAAGGAAACATGAAAATGTAATCCCTGGGTATTTTGTTGAGGTAGAGCAGTATTAAATGAAATTTTTATATCCTTCATATTAAGCATATACACAGGTGTCATTGATTTTAATCATTCCACAAAATTATTTTTATCCATAGTTTCAGTGAAATTCTAATGAATGTTATAGGGATCTTTATTGTATTATTTAGAAGCAGTCTCAACACATTTAGTCATTATTTAACTTGGAAATGATATTAGCTGTTTTATTACCATACATTTTGTTAGGAAGTAAATAGTGAGAGATGATGAGTGGAGTTAAAAATCTTTTGACTCATTACTTGTATTTACTGTACTTTTATACTCTTTATATAACTTATTTTCCTAGACTTTCTGTGTATCTTCAATCACCAAAATTACTCGACCTTGTAAATACCATTCACATATTCTTTTGAGTCTTAAACGAGCTGCTCAGTACAGACAGCAGTCATCAAAAAAGCAAATTTGTTTATGTTGCCTCACAACATATCTTTTAGTTACTGTGTCTATTGTACTTTCCGAATTAATGCATTTTCAGAGTAGGAATATGCATTGGCTTATATACTATTTCAACATTGGTTGTCATTTTTTCAGATATGTGCAGATCTAAGAGGACACTGGAGGGAAGATACAGTTGCAGAGTTGGAACATCTAGGCTCAGAACTGCAAGCATTGCATCAAGATGTTGTCAAATACAAATGCATTTTATCTCATGCAAAGAAAGATATTCAAGCATCGCATGCCCTTTTAGAGCAGATGCAGCAACTCTCAGTTCGACTCACTCACATGAAGAATAATTTACCTGCACATCTACCACGTCCTACTGCTCCTACTTACGATGTGTCTGTACCCAGCTCAACAACAAAGAAGATGAATGTTAACAAAGAAAACATACATCCTGATTGCCAGGTACAGGTCTTTTGTATCCACAAATTATTAATAAGGCATTTTCATTTTGTATTTGATATTATTTGGTATGATTGCTATATAAAGAACCATACATTTTTATTACTTGCCTTTTTACCTCTTTCTTGTGCAGTGTTGTTTCTCCCTTCAATGATTCCTGGTGCTATCTTTTTTCATTCATCATCATCATAAAGTAACCATGAATGCTCTTGTTTTTTATCAGAAAATGGAATTAATGTATTTAGTTTTTTCTTATTTCTAGGCCCCTGCTAGAATTGGACAGAGCAAAGCAAAGCAGATTCCAGTTATTGATTATGTAACTGTTGAAGAGTTTGAGTCTGTTCCCAAGTATGTATTCATGTTGAATGAAGCTTAGTTTATTGCATTATATTATGTTGAACATCGCAATTAGTCATCTTCATTGATTAGTTGATGTGCAGGGTTTTGGCCTATGTAATGTACAGATTGACGACATAATTATTGTACATGTGATTGTGCTGTTGATAAAAGACAGATTATGCTGTATGCTCAGGACAGCATCACTATTATTTTTTCTCTTTTTTGTTAATCAAATAGCATTTTCTTCACATCTGTTATAGATAAACAAATATCAATTGTTTCATGAATTGATATTGGATCTTTGGCATTTGAGCATTTGGAGATAGCATCTGCAGTGTTTAATGAAGGTTTTGGTTTACTTGAAGGATAATATGTAATATGTCCACAGCATAGACATAATTCTAGTTCAAACAATTTGCTTATCCAAATTTTCCAATTCTTGCTTATATTGTGTTGTTAGTACTCCTAAGTATGAATGCTACAGTACATAACTTTAATTTCCTTTTGCACTTTTGTGTTGGTGAATTGGTGTGTAGAGTGAATTATGTTTTTCTTCACTGTTAATTTGCAATTACATTGCTAGGTATATACGTAGGCGTCTGCAGTATGATCAGATAAATAATGCAGTTAATCAAGTGAATAAGACCTTGGAGACCAAGTATGCCCTCATGTCACGTCCACGATCAAAAGTTTCTGAGATAGACATGAGAATTGTCACGGCATGTAAACGGCAGGAAAATCAAGAGACAAGAGGTTTGTTTATTGTCAAAATTGTTTCAGAGGGGAGTAAGTGAATGGATATATTATCAACTTAAGTACAAGGTCCCCTTGCCTCTGTGCTAAATCTTAACACACAGCAAGTTGCACCCTTTGTTGCATACCCCTGAGAATGTGGTCACTACACATCTCTGCACCCTTAATGCACACACCAAAGATAGACACATATTCATTTACTTTCTCCCATTTTCTATACTATATACTCCCATTTATGTACAAATGCATAGAGGTCTTTTGACATAAATACTCCACCTTCAGTTTCCAAGTATAATACCCTATTTTCTTGTATTCTTGTCATATCTGCGTAAACTCACATCCACCCCTTTGTAAATCTAATCTCCATTATCATTTTGTATTCCACTCTGCCTTTATAGATCCCATCCTTTAGATTCATAAAGTAATTTGTAATTCTCTGAAACTTCAGCACAATAGTTCACATTTTTTCAGAGCTAGCTAATGGCTAGACCAGATCATGAATGTGAAACTCTTGTCCAGATTTTCTTTTGGCCATTGCTTCATTGTTCTACTTGTGCTATTTGCTACACTGTTCTACTCATGAAGACTATTTTGATCAACATTATGGTACCTTCAGGAATTCATCAGCAGTATTTTCGATATAATTTATTTTTATTTAACCAATTTCTATTTTTTACAAATATTGTAGAACTGATAGGAAGAAATAAAAGTCCATGCAGCTTATCTATCTTCATTTAGAGGAAGAGATTAAATGCATACAGCTTCCCAGTTCACTCACCCCCTATCATTTTATATCCTGTTATGCTGAAATGAAGAGAGAGACATCCACACAGGTATAAGCTCAATTTTTCACTTTACATATAAAATTTTTCTATTTACGTTGCTGCACATGATCAGAAATCATTCTACAGGCATCCTCATCTTAACTAACTATGGCACTGTATAATTTACTAACTGCTTGTCTGCTTTTTCAGCAATATATGGGACATACATACAAAATTTTTGATAGGATTTTTTTTTAGAAATGTAAACCAACCATGATTATAATCCTCACAAATAGTGAACTCCATTTCATCCATGACTCATTTAACCAGAAAACCCAAAACAATGGCACCATTCAGTTTGAGTGACTTGGCCATTGGCCTCCTTTGGTGGTTGATGTACTCTTTAATCTAACTATATTGTTGCACCTTCAGCTCTCTAGTCAGGCTTTAAAAAAAGGTTTTGTTTTAAAGGCTGAAAGTAGAAGTTGAAGGTATACATTATCATTCCATCCACCCCATGTGTATTTGTACGGTTAGTACTTTGACTTGTATAGAACAGCTTGGAATGGAAGCTCTTTTTTTCCCCGATATGGAGACTTTTTTGTCCTGACCACTCCCTGAGGGAATTTCCAAATGGAATGATTGTCAGAGATGTTGATAGAAATATAGCAAGAGGACATTTTTTTTTAATATTTCTCCAGGCAGTCTCATTGGATATGACATGCATGTTGCTATTTGAATGATATTTGGCCTTGCCATTTGGATTTACAGTCCATTGTGATGCTTAGACTAGACATAATTGTTGGTAAGGCCCCAATACTCTCAATCTTAATTTTTACTCGCAAATATTCCCTTTTACCATCTATTGTTTTCCCTTAAATTTTTCTTTCAGTATCCTTACATTTTTATTTTCTTTATCAGGTCTTCACTTTGTGGTCGACGATGATATTAAACGATGGAGTAGATTGAAGATGGACTCTACTGGAAGATCCCAGTTGACTGTTTTACGCACATTGAAGCGGGTGCAGGAAGTGCGTGGTCCAGGCAACATCATACGATATGCCGTAATTGTCTGAAAAACTGTGAACATCATCCAAGATTCTTCATAATACAGTTTGTTTACACCTGCTATTTGTTTTGAACATCAGAAGTAACAAAATATTTACTTTTTATGTGTCCTTTAATAATCTCCGATGCACTCATGCTATTGCTGCATCAGACCTCAGTAAGATATTGCATCATAACAGCATACATAGGTGAACATGTCAGTTATGGAGACATGAGGAAGAGACTGGCTCTGATTTTTAAAAGCTAGGTTAATGCAGGCATTGGCTTCAGCTGTGTGACCTTCCAAATCTTTTGGGCCATTATCCTTTTCCCTTTGTTTATCAGTGCACAACTTGCCAGATTTTGTTTTACTAAATCAGTACAAGGTAACAGTGGTTTATCCAACAAAAATTTTATTTTCATACTTGAGCGCTGTTTCTTGCATTAACAAGGTAGCCCCAGGAATATATATCTTTTTTTTTTCATGTCATATTCGCCATTTCCCACATTACTAAACATCTCACTTGCCCTGTCATTACTTAATCATACTACCTCACAGCACATATTATCCTCAAACATTTCATTTCCAACACATTCACCCTCTCTGCACAACCTTATCTATACTTAGCACGTCTCGAATCCATATAATATCGTTGGGGATACTATTCCTTCAAACATACTCATTTTTGCTCTGCCAAATAACATTTTCCACACATTCTTCAGTACTCATAGAACGCTTATGCTTCCCCTCTTCCATCAATCTGTGATTTACTTCTGTTTCTATGTGTACATTTGCTGCATGTCCATTCTTAGATATCTAAAACTCTTCACTTCCAATTTTTCTCCATTTGAACTCGCCCCAGTTAACTTGTCTTTCAACCCTGATGAACCTTGCTTTTATTCACTCAGCTTTCACCTTTCACACACTTCTAAATTCAGTTACCAACTTCAGCAGTTTCTCATTCAAATCTGCCACCAGTACTGTATCATCAGCAAACAACTGATTTACTTCCCAGGCCCTTTCATACCCCATAGACAGTTTAAGGTCTATGATTATTTAACATTTGCCAATTAGAGAACAACAGCCATTAGATAGCAAACATCCATATTTGAAGAGTTAAAATATCTAAAATAAAATGTATACAAGTTTAAAAAATCATAATAAATGGAGTTTAAAATTTCTAGAATGTTATTTTATGATTAGAATTTGATAAAAGTAAAAATAATGTATATTTTTGGAGGTATATTTCTTTCCACATCAAAGCCAATCAGATTAAAAACATCACAATCTTTTTCCAGTACACGGTAAACACACAAACAGCTCATCAGGAACATTGGACACAATCTCAACAACACATGCATGTAAATCCATAGAGCCATAGCCATAATTTTGTGATATTTTTGTACCAAGACGTGAAAATAGCTGGAAACAAATAAAAAAGTGTTATGAAATGAAAAAGCTGTATGTTAATACAATCTGGATTTATGCACTGTTCATGTACAATGTGTTATCAGTATGTAAAAGGTCATGTCACAAGTGTAAGCTTGATAAGTTTTCAGGTTTGATACAATTCCTGCATTATTTTCAACCTTAAATTTTACAAGTTGTCATTTTGTCACACTAGATTTTGTGTCCTTGGTTTTTCCCCGTACATCATGTGCTGGTGATACATCAATAAGCTGTTTCACATGCATTCTTGACCACTACACTCAGAATTACTTTAGGGTGAAATAAAAACAGTTTCCTTATATATATACTTATAATTTTTTGCTTTTACAACTTGCAGTGACTTCATTTTCATATTTGTTCCATAACGCCAAGGTACATGTTCAGCCAAATTTACTATATTAATTGAATAAATGCTCTGTTCATTATAGGAGCTGCACTGCAAGTTAGGGTGGACACTTACTGGTAGCTGGACTGTCTTGTGGTGATTTGTCCACCATCCATTTGTTTGTGTAAGGGTCTACACTCAGATGAAAAATTCATGTGGGCAGACCATACTCTCATGAATTACTTTCACTTTCCAAATACAAAAACAGAGGAGCAAAACAGAGATTCCTCCAATAGTCTAGCTGAGGTATCTGATTGTCCATGGATCTAACCAGGATTAGAAGGGAAAAAGAGGTGATATGTTTGATAAATGGAACCTGGATGCTGTGGCTCTGAGACAAATGAACAGATAGGAGAAAAATGGCTTCAGAATGTTTGGGAGATAGGAGGTATAGTCTTAGGTCAGTGAGAGGGCAAGAATAAACGAAGAGGTAGCTTTTCTAGTGAAGAAGTTGTGGCTCTGTGAAAGAGTATAAGGAAGTGCCTTAAAGACAGATGTGGGTTGAATGAAGGTGGTTCACTTTTAGCACTTATGCACCTGCTAGAAAGAGGAGTGAAGAAATTGGTGCCTTTTGGGAGGAATGAAGTGAATGCAGACATAGCATGAGAGACTGTGTGAAGTGTGGCATAAGTTAAGACCAAATGAAACAAGGGAATAGGAGAGCAGTGGAAAGTGTTCTATCTATCCATACCTTTGACGCCTGTTTTCTCTGGATACTCCCTCAAGACAGTGGCCATGACATAAGTCTCCATAACTGGTACATTCCAGTTGCAACTTCTTAGCTTTTAGTGACTCATCCATAACAGGCAACTCTAGCACAGTATTTCCAGAGGCCCCTACCTAATGCTCCTGTCTACTGTTCCTACCTTCTACTTCTATTACTCCTATAATTTTTCTAAAAGGCAGGGCTAACAAATAGTGTTCACTGCAGGAAAATCGAGATTTACAAAGAACAAGTTTCAGTGTTGTGAAGTGATAAGTGGGACAAGGAGAGACTGTATGTTTGTGGACTGAATGGCAACAGTTGCATGTAGGTGAAGAAAGACAGCTACCTTAGATAGAGGACTGCAACTTGACCACAGATGTGTTGGCTCAATACACAGCTTTGACTGACCCTCCTGATATCCAAGGCAGGTAGTACCACTAGCATACCTCCCCGGTCAGAGGCTGCCTACCAACAACTAGCTACCAGTTGTAGGTGTTTAGGGAAGCTGTGTTTGAATGTGCAGGTGAAGTGTGTTACATGCAGAAGGCGGGCTTGTAAGAATGAGGATATAAATTTGTATGCAAGAAATAAGGATGCATGGATGGTACCAGCAGGAAAGTAATGCAAGTAATGGAAGGTGTACTTGAGAAAATGGCAGGAGAATAAGAAACTATGAAATATGTTAGAACAAAAGGACAAACAGAAGCAACAGTGAGGGGAGCAGACTGTAAAGTAGTTACACACAAATAAGAGGTGAAAAAAGGGAGAGAGTATACTGATGGACTGCTAAGTGTCAAAATTCAGGTTAAGAGAGACAGCTACAATCCATCCACTCCTGCTTGCCAAATTTCATCTAATGCAAGGCTTTCACCATCTCATCTTTTTTCAACTAACTGTTCAGTAGGTCAGCATGTATATAACTACAATACATGACGAATATTGAGAAACAAATATATTAGCTTCCAGAACAGCACAAACTTGGTCTCTCTATATATACATATTTTTCACAGACCTTGCTCTAATTTAATTGTGGTGCAATGCATTTTCAAATCCTAAACTACAAAATCCATTAATGATGTATTTTATCAAAGTAACCCAAGGAATAGTCTGTGGGATTTGACTGAAAATGGCAGGCACTGACTGATTGTGTAAAATCATCTATGCAACTCTGAAAGGCACTTGTTTCAGTACATTCTACATAACAGACACTGGATGTGTGCAAGACATTTGTTAGTTTATTCTTATATTAACTCACTAAGATAAAGAAGCCATTAGGTATTAAAAAAAATATATTTTCCATAAAAAGCTGGGAAATAGTTCATAAAAATAGCATACAATGAAAACCAGGAAAACCTTTGTACATGAGACAGTGTATAAGAAAGGGAGTTATAAACTATTTAAGCCGAGTCGTTATAAAAAATTTTAAGGTTTTGAATAACTACATACTGACATAGCATGTATGACAGAATAGCAACACTTTTGGTATATGAAATTACTTCCATGTAAGCACATAGATCCAAATGACAATTTTATACCAGTAAAGATGCATGTAATCTTACACCGAATACAGATATTTTAATCTTTAATCGGTCGTCTCTAATGAGGATGTCATTACCTTACACACTTTTTCCACATTGTTCTTAAACTTCAGGGCTTCACGCTGCTCAAAATCCAAGTGTTCCAGGGATGCGTTACACACACGAATTAAGAACTCGACCCCTGCACGTGCACGCTCTTTCCCACGAATCTTTGTTGCTTCTAACCTGTTTAGAATAAATTTGCTCATAACTAATAACTGAATGTACATGTTACTGATTTAATTCATTTGATAGTATTATACATCATTATCAACCTATAAACAATAAGATTCTTCCTGCATTCCCACAAGGATGTCCTAAGCCAATTCCCCTCATAGCACTTCAGTCACTGTACATATCACTACGTTAGTTTTCAAGACCTCAATGCTTGCAAATAAATGTCATAATGTTGTTAAAATACATACGAAGCAAGAGCCTTATTAACTATATAAATGAAGCCAAATTAACTAAAAAACATGAAACCTTTACCTTGTTTGGTGCCACTTACAAAACAGGACTGAACAGTCACAGCAGCTTTTTTTTTTTTTTTTTTTTCTTTTTCAAATAAGGATATGCCAGGAAAATGCATAAGTTTAAAGAGAAACCAGAAGTCTAACTGGGGAAGAGGTAAGCACCTGGACCAAGGTTTGACTAACACTTTGTTGTTGGTCAGGAGCAGGTTGAGGCATTCCTGCAAGGTGTGGTCAAATATCTGAACAAAGAAAGTGCTTCAAAGGAGAATCTCATGGGGATGGACTAAACCCTTTCTCTGTTGGTACAAACCCTAACCCTCTTGCTAAAAGAGTACATCATATATCTAACAAACAAAAGGCTGATACAAAGAACTTAAGGAATGGAGTGCAAAATCCTCTTAACAATGGGAGAGCAAGTGGGGGGTGAGCCTTGTGATACGCATTAGTTTATGACATCACTATTTGTTAGAGAAATACAAGTAAGTACAGACTAAGAGAGCTCATGTGACTTATATAGCAATGGTGTAACAATTTAGTGTAAATCCACATTGGAAAGATGGTGAAGGAAGGTACAACAGGAGCAGACCCTGTGATGCAAATGCACTAAACAACACTACTGTCTACGGTTAATATTCACTCATATACATTTATTTACATATATATATTCACACTTAATGAAATGGCTTTCAATCTATCTTTCTCTATCCAACCCAGTTCATTTCAAGAACTCCCTCAGGCAAAGAGCCTCAATAACAAGTGAACTCCAGCCATGAAATGGCTAGGTTTGTTAATAAAGGCATCATGTTTTCCATTTGGAAAAAAAAGAATCTCATCTGCCTCTGCCCAGAGATAGTTCAAAAGTGTTACATGAAAGCTACAAAAGACTGTGATAAAGACACACTTTGTTTCCCTTACCAAGAGATCATTAATAACTGCCAAGAATACAGCAATCAGGATGAAGAAAATTATATTACCGACCACATATTCTTCACCTTTGAAAGCCCATGATGTAAGAAAACTCACTTCATCTTTGGCAAGGATACAGTAACTTATCAACTGAGTACACTGGTGGAGGCCTATTAAGTTCAGCAGTCCAAAGATATCTGTCCCTGAACACAAAAGGCACACAGTGTATGGCATAAGGTAGTATGCAAAAGAATGATTAGGAATATTCTGCATCAACTGCAACTTCTTATAGATATAATCAAGAACAATCAGCATTCCATCATAGCACTGTATTATTCATTTTCTGTGTTCGTGGAATGAGTACATTTTGAGAAATAGAGTATTAAAGAATTATAGCTTTTTTTTCCCTTTCCCCTTTGTACAAGAGGAATCCTGGGAATAATCATCTGGATTTACCCATCCATCCTACCTCTTCATAATATACTTACTTTTTTCTGCATAGGTTCAGCATGAGACCTCAACATGTTGAGAATGCCCAAAGACCTTTATTATATGTTCAGTGAAGCTGGAGTTACTCAAATCTCACAGAAAAGGTCTTACAGGCCTTTAGTTAAGGGAAGTAAGGCCTTATGCCCCAACTAAGGAAGTCATGATCCTCTTACTATGCTAACAATACTACCCACAGAGTAAATGTTTTTCCACCTTACAAACTCCACTTTCTGTGAACCAATCAGTCTCCTGTGGTCTACTGTTAAATTAAGGAAAAATAAAATTGTAAGATAAGGTAAAAGATCACTGAATACATGATAAAATGCAGTTACTTCAGAATGTTTACTGGAACTAACATTATAATAAAACAGTTCTCTGGTAACTTACTCTTCCTTGGCTTTGTCAAGAGCACACTGTTTCTGATACAGGGAGCCCTTATGGACCTTCCTTGCTTCAATAATCTGCTGATGTAATCGCTCACACTCCTGACGCATCTCCCTCTCCTGAGGGATTGAAAACTCCAATTTATTAATAAATATTCCAAAGCCCTCATATATGCATACTAGGCACAATACTACATCTCTAGTCCTCAACTGGTATTGTAAAAATCTAAGTAATAATGAGACCATTTGATGACAGGAAGTGTGTAAAGATCAGCCAAATTAAACTAACTCCAATTCTAGTCATACATCAGACACTGGAGGAAGGGAATCAGACAAAGAAAGGTCCACAGAGAGAACAAATTTGAATGCCAGCAAATTTTTTTGTACTAAAAAAGGCATTTCCTACAATTGAGGCAGGATGTCCTTGAAAATTTGTACTGGAACATCAGCTACTGCACATGTTCCTCTGCTATAGTATACCTTCAGACTTTATCCTAAACTACAATCAGCCACAGTCTACAATCTAAGTATGGTAGAGCAGTACAAGAAATTCTCTGAAATCTATCATAAAAGAATCAGAAGATGGTTACCAGTTGCAAGTAGAGAAAGAATGTGTGATGCAGAAATACAATTCAAAAGAAGTAAAAAAGCAGCAAAAATTAGTAATATAACAAAAAATGTGCACAGCACATGACAAAGCAATCAAAAGATGTAAAAAATAAGTACAATAAAATAAGAGAAATTTTGAAAAAGAAAATATGTATTGTAGACAAAGCAAGTGACAATATGGAACTGTTCCATGTATTCATTTGGAGAAAACTGAAAGCTAGAGAACACACAAGGAGCATGGGAAGGGTTAATAAAAGAAGTATATCAGATGAACAAGGTTCTAATGTGTACTCACATTATACTCAACAAAAAGAAGATGAGAAAGAGAAGAGACCATAAAAAGCACTGAAACTATCAGTCAAGTGTGATATTAACAATCTATAATCCATATAAGGCACACAGACTAGGTGAAATATCTCAAAATGTACTTAAGGAGTTTACAGACATATTAAACAGTCCAGGGACATACAAAATATTTCATTTTTATATTTGATATTTATATTATATTTGTCAGTCTTCCATGTTAGAGGTAGCGCGAGGAAACAGATGAAAGAATGGCCCAACCCACCCACATATACATGTATATACATACACATCCATACATGCACATGTACATACCTATACATTTCACTGAATACATATACATACATACACAGATATATAAATATATACACATGTACATAATTCATACTTGCTGCCTTTATTCATTCCTGTCCCCACCCTGTCACACATGAAATGACCCCCCCCCCCCCCACTA
>JAUUDZ010426564.1:0-13983 GCA_032361705.1 Panulirus versicolor
AATAATATAAAAAAAAAAAAAATATATATATATATATATATATATATATATATATATATATATGTATATACATATGGATAGATATGAACTATCCTATGTAAATGGGAACTTTTTTATAGGTAGACACTTTTTATCTATTGAAATGACAGAAACAAATAAGATTATGCAAGATTATGCTTATGCAAGATTATGCTGCTGACCCACATATAATTTCATTATTTCATGTAGAGTTAGAGGGTCAGGCAAATGATATGGTGAGATGAGAGTATGTAGTGAAAGTCTTGTGCAAGATGAAAAAGGACAAAATGACAGGAAGGGTTAGTATTGTAGATGAGTTTTATTAAGAAAGAGGATGATATTGCTATTGACTGGTTTGTCAGGCTGTTCAGTGTTTGCAAAGCTCAATTTGAGGTATCTGACAATTGTTGGAATGCATGTATAGTATAGACCCTTGGATAAAAGCAAGGGGAACAAAAAGAAATTCAAAATTATAGAATTTGTAAATCTGTCTAGTATACCTGGTAAGGTGTGAGATTGAGTGGTGATTGAGAAGGTGATGGCTTGCATAAAGCTCCTGAGAAGGTGGTGGCTTGCATAAAGCTCCTGAATTTATGAAAAATACTTAGAGAAAGAGAAGGGATTTTATGTGGAGTTTATGGACCTGGAGAACATATGGTAGGGTTGAGAGAGATGCCTTAGGTATTTCATCTATTTTTTATGTACAGTATTTCTTGAACATTTCCACATATTTACAGATCATCAGCTTACTATTACTTACTTGATTTTTACAGTATTCATTTCCATTTTCAGCTGATTGAATGGAGCTGTGAGGATGTATGTGGGTGGCTAGTTGAACAAGGGCTAGCAGAGTATTCACACAATTTCCGTTCACATGCCATTGATGGACGAGAATTGCTAACTGTGACAGATGAAATCCTCGAACAAAAACTTGGCGTTGGTAGGTTGTTATCAGTAGAAACTAATCATGAAGGGCACTTTTTGGGAAAGTCATTATGTAATTTAGAAATCTTGTAATTATTTATTGATTCAGAATATGTTCATTAGTTCATTCATTTATTGTCATCAAATTTCTTTTGGTGCTGAGCAAGTATGCATCATTCAGATAAATTAGATTCATAATTGTTCTTTATGTGGACAAGTTTGAAAATGAGTTGCGTTATGTTAGTTTTTTAATCCCCTTTAACCCAGAAAGTAAGCTTGTAGACATTGTCAGTTTTTTTTTTTTAAAGTTTGATAATGTTTTCTTTACAGGTGTTTCTAAGCTTTAGCTTCTTATCTTGTATGGTAGTATGGTATGTTATGTAAATGGGTTGAGGAGATTGTGAAAGCCTTCTGTTGGTAGTACAGTTATTCCCTTATTTAGGGCAGGGGCTATTGTAACTACAGGATGTACTGCATGGTCGGCTAGTGTCAGCAGCCTTGGATCAGGCATATATAAGGATCTATGCTGAGTTGAAATTTCTGGCTTATGTCAAGGCTGTGGTCGCATGATATAGGGGCAGCAAGATGCCCATTGAAGCAGTTGAGATTGGTTGCTCCTCTGTATCACAATGTGAGCTAGGGCAGTGAGGTCAATGTCGATGCATATATATCTAGGAATGTCTTGTACAGAACAGAATATGTTTGTAAGGAAAAGTAGAAAAGTCTCAAGAGTCTTTAGAATTTTATCATAATCCTACTCAAGATGAAATTTGGAAAAGCATCAGGAGTGATGAGACTGAAGTTGAGTTTCTCAAGAAAGGGGATGGCCATATTGTTAATTTGCTAATTAAAGTGTTTATAATATGTGTATCCCAAAATGAGGTAACCAAGGATTGGCAAGATGTCAATAATTGATTCAAGAATTATAGACTTATATTGTGTTTAGTATAACTGGTAAGATGTATGGAAGAGCTGTGATTGAGAGGATGGCTTATACACAGAGCACATGACTGGGCAGGAGCAATGTGATTTAAGGAATGATAAGTGTGGATCAGGTGTTTGCTTTGAAGAATTTCATGTAAATTACTTAGAGGAGAAGGATTTATAATTGGCATTCATGGATCTGAAGAAAGAATATGATTGGGTTGATAGAGATGTATTATGAAAGATGCAATGGGTATATGGAGTAATAGGAAAATTACCAAATGTAAAAAGTTTCCAATATGAGAGTTAAGCTTTTGTGAAAGTACAAAGGGAGGAGAGTAAGTGGTTCCCAGTGATGGTGGGTCTGCTTCTAGGATGTTTGATGTCACCATAGATATCTCATCTATTCATGGATGAGGTGGTGAGGGATGTAGTTGTGAGGGGTCTTTGAGCAGAGGGCAGGTTTGCAGTAAGCTGGGGTTAGGGGAGCATGGGAAACTAATGGGTTGTTGTTGGCAGATGACAGATGTGGTGGCAGACTTTAAAGAGTAACTCCAGAGGCTAGTGATAGAGTTTAGGAGTGTTTTACAGGAGAAAGTTGAAAGGAAGAAATGAATAAAAGTAAGGAAATGAGGCACACCAGTAGGATGAGAAAGGATGGATTGATTATGAGTTTAAATGAGGGAAACTAGAGGAAGCAGAGTGCTTAAGGTACTTAGAGGTTGACATGAAATTGGGCTGAAGTGAGTTGTGCAGTGGAAGAGGAGGCTAAGTTACTGGATGCTGCAAGTATCATTTGGAAGAAGTGTCAGACCATCAGATAGTCATGACTCCACTATGAAAATATTTTTATAGCAAAAATCACCAGTGGCAGAAATCTTTTGAGAGGTTTCAGGTGAAAATCATTTTTGTGGTTGATGTGATAACCCATTTGAACAGGATATGCACAAAGTGTTTGCTCTTCTTGAGCATTATATAGAATGATGTGCAAATTATGCAAAGTGGAAAATAGACTAACATATCATATAGGCTTCTGTCTTTTTGGATCCCCAGGCTGATATCAGCATGGCTTTGCTTTAATTTTTGATGAAGATGGGGCAAGAATGATTAGTCCTGAAAGGGAAGATGAAGATTCCCCTGCTTCTTGAGTTGCTCCTCAAGTTTTACTTGTAGGCTTTGGGCAGTTGTGAAAACTGAAGTCTCAGCAGGGAGAAACTTGGCTAGCTTTTACAATATAATTAAGTAATGTCAAAGAATTTTCTTTATTAAAAGTTTTCAGTTCTTTCTCCCTTAAGTTAGGGTGTCAGAGTGAGTTTTTTTTACACATGCTGGTGAATTGATTATTTATTAAGGGTTATATGTCAGCTGTCCATGGATTTTGTTTGATTTGGCATGGTTACATTCTCATAAAACAAAATTTTTGCCTTGATGTTATAGCTTTTTGTTGCATTTAATGTTGCTATCCCTGTATGGAAATTTTCAGGGCATGCTTCATAATCATTTGTAACATACATTCCAAGCTAATTTCCATGCAGTTACAATCTCTCATAATAAGAACTTTTTTGTCACCATATAAGGCTTGCTTTGTTGCCTCTACCATCCTGGTATTACTTCATCAGGTTAGGTAATTTTTAATTAATATTTATGAAGTCCATTATATCCTTTTGATGGAATGTGCATTATCAAAACTATAAGGTTGGCATTTCTTTTAATTTCTATCCTAGTATGTATCATCTGAAGAGATCATCATTCATCGAATAGCTCTTGAAACTTTATGTTACATTAAGTAGGAGGGCAAATGAAACACATTTGCTGTCTATCTGTTTATATTTCTGATGCCTGTTTCAACTGGAACTCCCTCAGTGCCTCACCCTTAATACACCACAGGCAGCAGGCAGCTCTCATGCAGTGTTTGCAGAGGCTCTTACCTAATGTTTCCTCAGACTACTACGGTTTAATGCTCCTACCTACTACTATCTAATGCTCCTACCTACTGTACCTTATGTTTCTACCTAATGCTCTTGCTTAAATGTTCCTACCTACTACCTCTGTCTACTGTTCCTACCATTTTGCCAAAAGGCAGGGCTATCTGATAGTGCTCACTGCAGGAATATCTAGAATTCTGAAGAATGAACTGTGTGAGTTAAGTGTTGTTAAGTGTTATGTATGACAAGGAGAGATTGTATGTTCATGGACAGAATGCCAGTAGTCCATGTGTGAGTGAGGCAGAAAGAAAAGACAGCTACCTGAGTCATAGGATTGCAACTTGACAGCCACTGAAGTGCTGGCTCACTAAGCAGCTGTCACTAACCCTGCCAATACTCACGTGGGTAGTACTTGTAATATACCTCCCTGGTCGTTGGCTGCCAACCAACTACTTTGATTTGCTGGAATGTTACATGAATGGTGTTTATCATTTTATCTGTATTTTTCATGTCATCCCATGTGGCAGAACTTTACCTTTCTGGGCTGACCTTGACAAACTTCTTCAGGCTTTCCTGTCCAACACATCCTTGTAGCATGTCCTGTCCCTTTCACACCTTCCTCATACTCTCAGGCAATTCTCCTTGTACCATTTTATTCCATACAGTTTACATATTTTATGTGTTATGATTTCAACATATTTGTTTTGAGAATAGTATTGATGTAAGTTATGTATGCATATCTTTTATGTCCCAGATGCTCTTGGCCATCGCAACAAAGTCCTTCGGCTCATTAGGAACTCCACACAAGATTCACAAGCCAAGAAAACAGCTCCTGATGCACCACCTACAGAGTATCTTTGTCCTATTACTCAAGAATTGATAAATGATCCTGTTCTGTGTGCAGGTTGGTGCTTTATATAAAAACTTGCTTCTATTTATAAATTCATATGGTGTTAGCCTGATCATGTAATATGATGAGAGTTCCAAGTCTCTGCCTGCAATTGGTTATTCCTTGAGCAAGAACTTACCTCTGGCAAGGTTTTATCATAGTCAGTGGACAGAAAACTTTAGTCTTTTCAAGGTCATTCATGCTCCTGAAGTGTCCATCATTTCTTTGATCTTGTATATAGCACAACTTTCATGCTGCAGGAGTTCCATGAAGGGGGATTACTTGATAATGAATGACATGATATAATACATCCTCGTATACATCCTCGTATTGGCAGTCATTGGGTCATTTCTTGTCCAAACCAGAGATTTTATTCAGTCTACCTTTTCAATTAATAGACTTTTATTTAATTAGAGGATTTATTTTATTTACCTTTTCAGTTTGAAGTGCTTTTCTAGATTTTTTAGAATAATTGATTTGTTTTACGTACAGATGGATTCACATATGAACGGGTGGCAATGGAAGCTTGGCTTGCCAGTGGAAAACGAACAAGCCCAATGACCAATGAGAAGCTTTCACACCTCACACTTACTCCAAACCGAACATTGCGTACGTTAATACAAAGGTACAAAGAAGAAAAAATGTGACCTTGTAGGGTATGTGTGTGCTTTTTGTTTTTTGCAAGACAATATACAGACCATTTAGGGACAGTTATAACAGTAGTTATCAGTTGTATAGTTGAAAAGTTTATTTATATATTATGGTAAGAAGCTGTAGTGTAGAAACATTGAATGTTTAGTTTTATAATATACTTTGAAGTAACTGTAAGAGTGAATATGATTCAAAGTGTATTGTTCATGTTTTCAGAACACAGTTTGAATTCAGCTCTATGTTTGATAAATCCTCAACTACATTATTAACAGTTTCATAATATATAGGAAGGGAATTGTCTAAAATTTTCAAGGCTGTATTAATGTAACTTTTAGAATGTGGGACACGATATGTGTAACATAGGTATGGTTCTCATTTGAGTTAGGACTTGTACCTTATTTCAGATGAAATAGATGTGATATATCTTTTGCATGGTAGTCAAAAAGATGATCACAGCTAACCCTAATGATTTCATGCTTTTCTAAAAATCAAACAAATCTGGTTACCATGTTAGTTTACAGACTACCTGTCTCTTCAAACATGGGAGAGATTTGTTTTGTAAAATCAAAAGAGGTTCTGATGAACAATTATCAAAAGGGGATATAAGATGAATTAGGAGATTTGTATGGTTCATATGAGATTATACACAACACAAACTTCTTTAGTAGATTTTTAATTGAAGTAAATGGGAAGTTCTTGTTAGGGAGTAAAAGTTTGTGCTTACATTCTGAAGATCCAGACTTGTAAATGAATGACAAACATCCTCAAGCATAGTGCTTCAGGTGACTGTCATTCATCTTTGTGCTTGCAGTACCTAGGAAGTTTAGGGTATATCATACCAGGCAGTTGGAGACTGAAAACTTCAGGTTGTAGGAACAAAGTTTGTTATGAAGAGGTTTTGGTGATGATGCTGAGTATATATTTGCCATGGAATTCATCTAGTATAAGCTCAGGCATAGCTTCCCATTCAGGGACTGAGCCTTCAATATCTTTATTTGTTGTGTGAACTGAGCTTATCCTTATTTGACCCTGAACAAAAGTTGATGGTTTTTCTCAGAAATCTTTTGGAGTTTGAGTGAACCTTTGAGTCTTACTGAGGACAATATGTGGTGTAAGTTGGTTTAATTGATTAAGTAATGAAAGGGTAACAGAAGAGGTGAGATACTGAAATGAATGTGGTTGGGAGAGCTGAAGAGAGTGTGCTTAAATGGTTTGAACATATAGAGAGAATGAGTGAGGAAAGGTTGACAAAGAGGATTTATGTGTCAGAAGTGGAGAGAACAAGGAAAACAGGGGATATTGGAGATGGAAGAATTTAGTGGAAAAGATTGTGAACATGCAGGGGAGTGAAAGGTGTGCATGGGATAGAGTGAATTGGAATGATGTGGTATACTGGGGGTGATGTTCTGTCAGTGGACTGAACCATGGCAAGTGAAGCATCCAGAATAAGCTATGGAAAGTCCAGTGGGGCCTAGTTAAAGATAGGGAGCTGATGATTTCAATGCATTACATGAGAAAGCTAAAGAATGGATGTGGGTGGATGTGAATTTTATTTATTCATTCTTGGCACTACTTCACTAATGCGGCAAACGGCAATTAGGTATGAAAAAGTAAATCATTTCCTAAATGTCATAATCATATTGATGAAACACCTGGGTTTCAACAAGGCAAACATGATACCTGATGTAACTAATAGATTCTTTTTTGATATATAAACAAGTCTGTTTTAAATTCACTTTGTAGATTTGTATTGCAGTACTTGTTATTTATATAATTATAACATTTGTTTGATAACTATGTAAGTGAATTTCTAATCAGTAAACATTGCAGTGCAGTAGGTAGTGAAAAATGATTGACAAAAATGTTAATATGTAATCAGTATGGTTTGTAACAACTGTAATGAAAGAAATAGTCACTGGTCAGATTTTTGTATTAGATGGCTTAACAGAAAAATAATATTGATGCGGTCACTTTGATAGCATTTTTTATATATCGAACTGCCCTCCACTAGTATTCGTTATGTATTTGCCAGTTATGCTTGGTATTTTTGGTGGTCTTAGATTATGGATATTTTTATTGGCAAGGCATTGAAATAGTTCAGTCTCACAGAATAAGTCTTTGTGCTCCGATTGTGCTAATTTATTCACATTAGTTTAAAGATTTATAAGCATAGTTACAAAGCAATATCAAGGCAAAGCTCTGTACAGGTACCACAGATACTAATTCTGATAATCAGTTTCATTCTTTAACAACATAAATGTATCATAATTGATAAAAAATAAAATGTACACATGAAGCCAGACATCCCCATTTAACCCAGTTGAAAATGGGACAATTTCCACCATCATATTTTAGATATCAGGTGATCTTATGACAAGCAGTCATGATTGTTCAATTTTTTTTTTCCATGAAAAACAGATACATCTATAGGTTTTTAAAAAGACAATCAGTCATTATGATGAAAAAGTGCAGAAAAGCTATAAGTGGTCAGAAGATAATATTGGGCATATATAGTTTTGGAAGAAAAGTAGATATCATTACTAAATATATTAGTATTAAAGCATGAAAATCTGCATAGGCAGTGCTGGGTAATGTAACTACGTTTCTCTATCTATTTCATTTTTAGTAATTACTTCATCTTTCTTTGAAATGATAATTTTGTAGTTTTGTCATATCCATTGTAACAACTGCACAGATTTGAAACACACAACACAAACTTTAAAATCAAATTACGTCTCTGGTGAATGAGGGCTTGATCTTACTAGTCATGGGAAGGAGAGGTGACCGCTGAAATGGCTGTGGTGAATGAGGGCATGATCTTACTAGTTATGGGAAGAAGAGGTGACCATTAAAATGTCCTGTAATAGTGAATCATCTTGGTGTCAGGTGAACTTACTGAATTATGTATGATAAGTTAGCCTCATTATAGTTTGCTCTGTCAGCCTAAAACATTATAGTTTGATTCAGGGACTGGGCAGGTTTGGCAGAGATTGTATGTTTGCATGCATGCATGGATGTTAGGGCAAAGTTTTTATATTTGTTGGGCCACTTACATTAGTCTTTTTTTGTCACAGTTATGTAAATCTTTAATGCTCTCTGCATTCTTTTGCTTTACTTTGGTCCAATGCACACTTGTGGAGCCTCATCTCTTATGTCTTTAGTACCAGTTAATGATCTTAGCTGTTGACATGGCAGACAGTTGTAAACCTGAGTATCATTACTACTGTACAGGCTTTAACTTGCTGGTAACATCTGCATTCTCTTCATATTTCCTTTACTTGTGCAATGCATCCAGAGCTCAGTTGCTGAAGTTTTTTTCATCCTTTTTGACACTTTCATTGCCTAGCTTCCTGTTGTGTTCTGATTTTAGATTTCCTTCTGATGTCAAAGAACTAGTCAAAATTAATATTGTCCTGGCCCCCTTGGCATTTATTGGAGTTTATCATGTTTCTCTGTGTCCTTTCTTCCATTGTAGGCTGATCAAGGATTCCCTTTCTCTGTTACTCACTTAACTTAATTGTGGCACCATTCTTGTTGCAATGATTGATCTCTAGCATGTTTGTGTGTTTCGTTAAGTGAGGCTACAAGAGGTTTTTGGGGCTTGGCTTTGGACCAGGGGCTGTGGTTTCAGTACATTGTACATGGCAGCTGTAGAGTTGGTGAGAGTGAATTCTTTATCCATGTCTGGTACTACCTTTCTACATGGGAAAGAGTGAATAAGTAAGAAAAAACAAATATCATATAAAAGCCAAACAACCCCTTCAGAATAACTGCTACCTTTGATCCCCCCAAAATATAAACACTGCTAAGTCCCAGGGAATTCAGACAGATCTATCTGTGACACAGCCCTGCTATAGTTCTGAGTAACCATGTAACTTTTTGCTTATATTAGCATCTCTCCACTGAATTAGAACACTGTTCTCATTGAGCAAGATTGATAACAGCTTGTCTAGGCTAAACGCTCCTTGAGAACAAATGGTGAGATACCTTATGGTAATTTTTTTTTCTTTCAAAGCCTAGACTAAGGTACCTTTCCTTGCCAAAGTGGATGCAACTATAACTTAAATTTAGCTTTATTGACAAAGTATGATTGTAGGAACTGGGAAGTATGCGATAACCAAACCATTTGAAACATACATCTACAAGGTCAGGGATGAAAAAGGGGTAACCTTACTGTGTAAAGGGTGCAGATGAAATGACGATTTGTACAGTATATAGATGTTATATTATGTGTAGCTTAGTTTACAGTATAGAGTTTCAACTCCTAACGTTATGTCTATCTGTATCATTTACTCATTCAGAGCAGTCAAGAGTGTGGAGGATCTTTCTCAGATATGATTAATGATCATTTCCACATCTTCATGTTCCAAGGATCTAGCAGAAACAATAGAAGCATTTGCTTAACCATTCTCCAAGCTGCTTGACTTCCCAAGTAGATCAATCACCACTTGTAGCAAAGAGCATGAACGTGTGAAAAGGATAACAGTTGCATCAATAGAGGTATAAGTGAGGAAAAATGTAAAAGGAAACAAGTGAGAGATTACAGAAAAAAAGGAAGATGTATAACACAGGAAAGGGAATATTTAGTTATAGTTAAACAAAAATAACAATCTGTAAAGTACAGTGGAAGACAAAAGTCAGTTATGGGTATTATAGTGTGAGAATCTCTCAAAGACCACCAAGTAGTGCTATTTGTGAATGTGGTCGAAGAAAGGACAGTCCCTTTCTTAATCCTTCTACAGGTGAATAGGGCCAACTATACATACCTTTAGAGTAGATATAAACATAGACATAACTGATAATGAAACAGTACCATTGGACAGAAAAAAGTAAATTTATTCTTTGTTGAGCATTAATGGTCACTTATGCATACTAGGCTGAGGGGGCTAATAAATATATTATATTGATTTAGATCTCTTCTGACTAGGTTATTCATTGACATAAAACAGTCATAGTACTAGGTTATTCATTGACATAAAACAGTCATAGTGATTAATCAAATGGCTGGGTAAAGTTTTAACATCTTGTTTTAGATATATATGAATCACTAGCATCCTATGCAATACCTATGTAAATTTTTTTGCTGCCATTATGACAGCCTTAATATTGAATGTAAAACTTCATCTGAAACGAGAATGTTATGAGTAATGTTTTTAGTATAATCATGCCTAACTCTGTTTGAGGTTTGTACACAAGTTTTGTATAACATATCAGTGCATTATGTCAGCACATGTATTTTGAAATGTGGTATATGATGTAATTATTCATTTTTATTACTGTTCACCGGAGTGATTTTTTTGAATACCAGTATATACTGTAGGATAAGTCATAATCATAATGGTTGTGTTGTTAATTATTCTTAAGCTATGAGGGTTTACCTCTGTTATCAGGTTTCAATGTATCTCTCTTTTCAGCTCTAAACTTTGTCAGTGCATTCATCAGAAAGATTTCTTTCCCCTTTAAAATGGAGATCAGTAGTAGCAAAATAGCCCATACGGAATTCTCCAAATGAAACTTACTACAAACAACTAACATTTTTTTTCCTCTTAGTATGTATCTTTCAGTCCTACTCAGTGTATGGTTCCTATTTTGTGATTACCATTTGTATGTTGTAGGAAGAGAGTTTTACACTTGTGTTGCCCCTTCTCTTAAACTTGTACCATGTCTTTACTCTTTATGTATGTATGCACACACACACACACACACACCCTAGCCTATGCCAAGTACTTACTGCTTACTGTTTGCTTCATTTATAACTTGATTAGTTTCTCACATCCTTTTTTTGTTCATGTACATGTAACTGTCACCTCAAATCTTTTACTAATGAAAATGTATCTTTCTGCAACAACTTCATTCATCACACTCACCACTTATTCTGTGCCAACATCTTGGTCTCATGAAATCCATATCAGCTCTCTGTTACAAGTGAGACCTAAACATTTTTTTGGAGAATGTTCTGAAATATGGGCAGTATTTAGAGGGCAGTCCAAAATTTAACTGTACTGTAGCCTTTAAATTTGAAGCATACAGTAAACAACAGTAAGAGGGCACAAGGGAAACAAAGAGAGAAATTCAACTGTATTGAAAATTCATGAAGTACCTCAGTTGTAGTAATCTTAATGTTTTATCAGCACTAAAGCTGTAAATACTATAAAGCACTCTGAGGTTTATGTTATAGTCTTAGTGGTATATTAATGATAATCTGGTATGTAACACTTTTTCTGTATGTTAGGCATGAGTTCTTCAATTTTTTATTGCATATTTTTCTTTTTTAAAAATTTACCTCTGTGAATTGTTTGAAAGCTTCACAAGTTAAACTCAAAAAGTAATTTAGAATTAATGTTACAAGACAAAATAGGAAAATGTGAAAAAAGTATTGTACTATGGTTTATGAGGATTTGAATGAAATATTACTGTTCAACAATTTGTATTTTGATATTCAGATCAGTTAATTTTTTGTACCAGTAACATTCTTGTTTCACAGAACCTGTGAAACATATTACCTCGCTAAAGAAATAGTGAGATGAAAAAGTACGAGATGGTGATAAAACTAGTTCATAAGCAGTAATAAGTTAAGGTGTATCAATTTTGCTCAAGCCTTTTATGCTGGAGTGTTTTGTACATACTGAAAGCTTTACATTGATTTTAGCTAGGATACCCTAAGCTACCAATTATGTAATACATTTTGCACTTTTCATACATGAGAAATGTGTTTATGATTTTTTAATAAATGGATATTCACCAGTATGACCATGATTTTTCCAGTGCAAAGTATATTATGATTTTTCAGTGAAAGTTGAAAACTTGCTTCAACAAAGGGAGTATCTTGTTTGTGATTGTAAGAGGTTAAGAGCACCTTCTTATGATTTTCTGCAGTAAAAGAACTGAAGTCTGACACAAGAAGCACAAGTACTCAAACAAGGTATCAGCATTAACCAATATGTCTTTATTTGGCCAGCTAGCTAATCACAGTCCATTTAATTAGCAGAGTTTAATTTCTGTGCAGATGAAATGTACCAAGTTAGTTTGTCAAGATGAATATATTAATGTGAGTTTGATAGTTATAGAGAATTGAGTGTATTAGTGTAATACTGAAAAATCATTAATTATGTCCATTGGATTTCTGATATTCATTCAGTGAAGAGAGATGTTTGAAATTGGGATGAATTCAGCTTTTGTGCACTGTGCTAACATTTCGTAATTTTGAGAAGCTTACATAACTTGTCCAATTTCACTCAACCTTGGCTTGTGATGTAAACTGCAGCTGTGATGATTGAGATGCTCATTCTATTTGATTGATTCAAAATATTGCCAGTCTGGGTATGGAGCAATGTTTTGATATTACAAAATTCATTTAAGACTGCCTTAGAAGATGAAGGGTTATCATGATATATTTCTGGAGCAATTTCTTCCATGCGGTTGTGCTAATCTTGCATTAATTCTTTCCTTATATTGGCAGTCAAGTAGAGCATTTAATGTTTCTTAGATAGCTGTATGACCATAGGATATTAAATGAGAAACTGTGTTTGAACTGTAATGCACTTAGTTTACACAGGGTTATTAAAAGGCTGTATAAAGGTAAGTCCCTTTTATTTTGGGCAACCCAAGCCTTACCATATATTGTCAGGTTTTGACGTAATGGCAGATGTTCATAAGAGATCCCAGTAAGTGCTAATTCTATGTACCAAAAGGGAATTTTGAATGACATTAATAGTGTTCATGAATGATATCAATGAACAGGTAGTTTTTAGAGGGGAAATTTTGTTAAGAGCATTTTGTCCTTGAAGCTCCTTAACAGGGGATGGCAATTAATTTAAGAATATCGAACATGAGTAATAGTTTTTCTAAGAGCTAAATTGATTTTTTTACAAATTCTTTACAGATTTTGAATGTATTGTAACATATCACATTATTTTTTAACCCACGAATTCTTTTTACCACAATAAATACAGGATTCTGTACTGCAAATTATCAGTTAACTTGTTACTGTAACTTACTACTTACTAGAAACACATCTACGTACACATTAGAAATTAAAGTCGTAATTATTAATTTATTTATGCATCAATAATTTTTCCCTAACTGAATGATTGTGGTTTGGGGAGAAAGGTGATCTTTTGTGGAAGGTAGTATATGATTAGACCATCAGGAGGATGATTTAGGCAATTTTTATAATCTTTCTCCATCTTGTTTCCCAGTGTGGGAAACCTTGGGCATGGCAAGTGAAGTCAAGAGCTGCTGATGAGTAGTCAACCAGTATTTTGAAGCACTGAGGAGTGGTATCCATCCATTATTGGCCTTTTTACTGAACTACACACTCCAGAGGGGAATGCTTCCATGAGGTTAAGGTGACAAGGGCACCCTCCCCCAGCAAAGTGAAGAGAGCAACACAGCAGCCCAGTACCAGCAACAGGAAAGCTCCCAAAAGGTGCTCCATACTCAACACAGTGCGTGCCCCTTCAACCTGGACTACCTGGTGGTGGTTTACAAAGGAAACGTTAATAATGATGTAACTTACTCAAAGGTAAATATAGTTTTACTTTGTATTATTATAACTGCAGATTTTAAAGCACTGTGACAAAAATTTATATCAGGCATAAGGAAGTGTATATATACATATTTTAATTTTTTTTTTTTTTTTTTTTTTTTTTT
>JAUUDZ010426575.1:1865-13983 GCA_032361705.1 Panulirus versicolor
GTTTACTGTAAATATATCTGCAAACACGGATCAGAAATGGGAGGAACTGGCTGAAGAATAAGTATTTGAATATAGATATAGATAGACAGATGAACAGACAGATACGCAGATAAGCAACTAAGTAAATCGATAAAGTAGATAGTTTGACAGATAGATAAATAGATCGAATATTACATATATACAAACGTACAAAATTATGGTCATTGCATGTGTGTGTGTGTGTGTGTGTGTGTGTGTGTGTGTGTGTGTGATGTGTGTAATTACCTATTACTTCTTTGTGCACTATGGGAAGGGAGTCTGACACTCGCGGGGCCCCATATCTTTAAGGCTCTCTACTATCATGCATCTCACTAAACTTTTGCATGTTCTCTGCATTAATCATGCCCTCGGCTATTCAAGTTCATTCATACAACACTATTATACTAACAGACGTACACTTTCACATCTCTTTTAAGAAGTTTCTTGATTAATTTTATGTTATGTCCTTTCAGTTGCGCTATACTTAGATTTCTAATAGAACTCTTAAAGGTTGTAATCGAGTGTGTGTGTGTGTGTGTGTGTGTGTGTGTGTGTGTGTACATACGTGTGTACAAATACAATCACAACTTTACCTAACTACACAGTTTCCCTTCAACAGCTATTCTCAGCCGACATCCCTCTGCCTCAGATCCATCCCTCTATTCCCTCACTCTCTAACCCCTGCCCTTGCCAACCCCACATCCCTCCCACCTTCTCTAACCTTCAGCCATCCCAACACCCTGTCCCTTATGAAATATGGGTAGATATCATGCAGAAAATGAACGTTGTTGGCTCCTCTTTCGAAACCTTTTCAAAGACTCTCTTCCTTCCTAGGTTCCAACAATTTATAACTTATAGAAGAGATTTGATATAAACATCACTCAGAATATATCATCTCTGGTCTCTACTAAACGTCTTTTTCCTGTGCTTTGCACTTCTGGGCGATTAATCCCAAATGTTTAAGGAATAAGCCTCTTTGTATCATCCCAGTACCTAAGGCATAGACACAAGGAGGCATTACTTAGTGTCACTGATCTACCTTTACCCCTGTGACACGCCCTTCCTCAATCATTACACATCGACATGGAAATTAAGAGCGTGAATGTATAAGGCCTCCCCTCATAATGGGAGAGGACATCTATTATATATGAAGTGAAGTTTATTATAAGACATTGTAATTTAAACGCAATAACTCTCTCCTTATATCCTCCCATTCACGCCACTCTCCCCTCTACCTTATTCCCCCTCAACTCCCTCTTTATCTTTCTTCTCTGAATCCCCTTCTTCTTCAGAGTCTTCCATGTCTTCCTGATATTTGGCTATTTCCTCGGGTGTTGGATATATAGGTCGAATCACCTGAAATCATTATTCCTATATTAGTATCCCAAGTGAGACCATTAAAATCACAATATATGTCAGTCACAACACACTCCACAATGTAATTAAGAAGCCATTAAACAACCTCCTATCTTAAATATAAGTACATAACTGCCTACTCTTATGCACTAAAGCTTATTTTCTTTCATATCCATTCCAAACCTCTTTACCATATTCTCTTATATCAAAAGATAAGCAAATCTTTAGAATGAAACAAAAAGTTATTTTTCACTATGAGTCTGATGAAACTATTTAATATTACCCCCATTCACATGCAACTTCATCACAGGGTGAAGGTTCTGTGAGCGATGAAGAATGTGTGGAAGGCGAGAACGTTATCTTGGAGAGCAAAAACAGGTATGTTTGAAGGAATAGTGGTCCCAACAATGTTATAAGGTTGTGAGGCATGGGCTGTAGATAGGGTTGTGCAGAGGAGGGTGGATGTGTTGGAAATTAAATGTTTTGAGGACAATATGTGATGTGAGGTGGTTTGATCGAGTAAGTAATGAAAGGGTAAGAGAGATGTGTGGTAGTAAAAAGTGTGGTTGAGAGAGCAGAAGAGGGTGTGTTGAAATGCTTTGGACACATGGAGAGAATGAGTAAGGAAAGATTAACAAAGAGGATATATGTGTCAGAGGTGGAGGGAACAAGAAGAAGCGGGAGACCAAATTGGAGGTGGAAGGATATTCAAAAGTATTCACAGCAGCAAAGTATCCCTGACAAACTGCAGAACATTTACATTAGTTGCAGATTCTATAAATAAACTTAACAAACTTCCTCTCATTCTAATTTCTCTCATTCTTATAACAAATCCTTAATTTCAAATACATGAATAAGATCATGATTTAAAAATGCAGAATACACATACCCTACAGTCATACCAATGGTTCTTGACAATTGCCTCAACCTCCTCTCCAACAAAATATCGGTCTCGAATAAAGTTGAAGACATCTTCACTCATATCTGCATAACGCCCTCGGCGAGTTAAGGTGGCTATGTACAGCATGGGCTTTCGTAGTGCCTGTTGACAGCAAAACAAGTCCATGAACAAAACTAAAGGCTCACATGAAACTATAATGCTCACCTGGCTTTATCATATAATTTTTGGATAAAATTGGCTTAATTTGCAAAACTAGCTAAACCATAAATTGCAAAAATAAAATATTTTTGTACAAAATAAATCTTTTCAGAGCAAAACCATCATATAAAACAACTTTACGAATTGGATTTTAATCTTACTGGCAGCAGATGATGATCATATTAAAACACATCTATGGAGGACTTTGTGGAGAAAAAGTATGGTGCAATGTATGAATATGTGCAAAGAACATATTAATCCACAATCAACTTTCAGGTTTGCAAAGAAAGTCTTACCCATACCAAGTTAAATAAAATATCTGGTTTGACGCACCTGAGGAACATTAGCAAGGCACTTTCTAGCTTTTGACTCACTCTCGCTAGCTTCACCATAAGTAAGGTTGGGGCGTCCAGTTAGCTCACATGTCCACACCATGGCATTGCAGAGCACCAAACGCTCCCAGTATTCTCTGCACAGTGAATGAAATATTAAAACATGTATGGTAGTGTTATATACAGCTGGTTCATGTTTAAAAGATGAATGCATAAAATCAAGTACAGTCATCAGAGGACCAAAATAAATCAAAGCTTTCAAATCAAATGTCTTAATTTACTGAACTTAAGAAACTCAACTTTCTTCTTATGAAAAAAATTATATTCCACCAAGAACTGAGTAAGTCTCACACTGATAAGTACTAAAAGGACAAAATCAGTTCAGGATATACCTTAATTTGTCTTCCTATCCTAAGACCCTTTCTTTGGGGCTTCCACAGCAATCAGTAAGCACATCCACCACACAGGACCAAAAGCCAGGAAGTGTGAGGGATGTCTGTCTTTGTGGAGTGAGTACAAGACAACTGAGACGTATGTATTCAGTGTATTGATTGAAGGAGTTGTATATTGGACAGGAAGAGTCTTGTGGTATGTTGCATTTGTGTCTGCAATGTTGAAGAAAGGGGAGTTGTCAAGAGCAAACACAAAATGTCACTCATACACGCATAGGGAACATGATTTCAAATGAGTGTATGCCTGGTGGAATGGAGTTTGGCACTAGGTTCGGGAGGAGGACAGTTTAATGTTTCCCGAGCCATTGTTATATGTGCTGGTGGAGGGCATACTGTGATGTGTTTATGAAAGGACTCCTACACTGGTTTGCATGGGGCTGAAGGAAGGTAGTGCAAAAAGAGAAAGAAAAGGGCTAGAAAATGTACTGCTCCCTGGAAGACTCCATTTCAGAGCTTGGGGATTTCAGACATGAATTCTTTGTTAATGAATCTGGTTTGGCAGCAAGCTACAGCTGATTAATCATTTCTTGTAATCATCATACTGGGTGGCATAAAATACCTTGTGTGAAAACATGTCAAGGTAAACTCAAATGCTTCGCCTGTTACTGCCACAAGTACTGAGAGAGTAGTTGAAACCATCTACAATAAGTTATGTGAAGCTTGAGCTAAGTGGGGTAATGCAGTTATTGGGTCTAATGCTATGGTGTAGTCAGTTCCTCAAGGAGTTAAGATACTGATAACAGATATGATATGAGGCAGTGCGAGAAAAGTGAGTAAGTAAGTTTCGAGGATGTTAGAGTGGATACTATGAAGGTAAGTTTCCAGATGTCTGAGATTCTTTCGAGTAACCAGCATTGTTTGTTGTTGCTCTTGGGCTGAAGTCTTTATGTGGATGAATTGTTGTGGGTGTGTTGAGCTGTTTGAGCCAGTGGGAGTGAATTTCAGGTGAGCAGTTGTGTTATGGTGGATTCTATGCAGTCTTTTCATGACTGTCCTGTCCTGTTGGGTTAGTTTGTGGCAGCTCCCAGACCAGTGTCTCATAAGAATGGTTGTGCTCAGTATGAACACAGGATGTAAACAACATAATCATCAACTAGGATTTCCCACACTTTGCGTTGAACCTCCATTTCTTCTTCCACCTAGATATCAGTATTAGACATTATTTACAAGCCCAATCTACAAGTTCTTCATCCAGGGCCATCATTTGTTCTTACATACAGATAACAGCACTACACTGTAATTTAGGATTTACAGGCTTTAGCAACCTAATTCTTCTTCCAGGGCCTTCATTTGTTCTTGTACCTAGTGTCCACTATCATATAAAAATCATCTACAAACCTTACTTTGTTCTTTATCCAGGTCCTTCATTTGTTCTTGTACTCAGTTTCCTGCATTAATTTTATCTATATTGTTGCTACACCTTACCAAAAAATACCTCAGCCAGACATGCTCTGGTTACAAAAAGAATTCCTCACCTGATAATTTACCAGTTTTTCTGTATACTGCTATTACCTTTGAGTGGTGAGCAGTTTCAATATGCAATACCAGTACATTACTTTAATTATAAAATTACAGTTGCAAAGCATAATTCAGAATATCTTAATTTTGTAGTACCAAATCATATTAATCATGCCATAAATGCTATGTACATATCTGGAGAAATGTGGCCTTACTGAAAGAAAAAGTATCAGACACTTCTAAAATGTAAAAAAAAGAGCCTATATAAACCTCATCTATCTATCCATAACTGGTGAACCCTTAGTAGGCCATTGGCAGATGGCAACTTTGGCACTGTTTTCAGAGATTCCAAGCTCATGTTCCTACCAACTACTATTACCTATTGTGTCTACCTAATGATCTAACTACTTCCACTCACCTAGTAACCAAAATGAAAGCAGAAACATATAAACATAAAATTCAATTCTGCTGGGGATCAAATGGCTATTCACCACGTCATCTGTTTCTTGTCATCCACCACCCTCTTGGTGATTCGATTGTCTATCATGTGTGTGACTGGTGTACTTTGATGAGACAACTGAACATAAAGATACATCTTGACTGCATTTTCATAAGTTCTGTTGATTTTCTACATGTGTACTACCTCTAAGACCACAACTTTTTCCTCACATACTACTATTGCCTGACTGAATAATATTATCTTATTGCATTTGGTGCTCTCAGTCATGCTCTCCAACTGTTTTTGTCTTCTCTAAACAACACACTAGCCCTGCAGAAAAATGCCACCAAACTTTCAAAGCCAATAATGCAGAGCTAAACTTGACTTTTGCCCCTAACAAAACCTCTCTAGCAGCTGAGATCTATCTTAATATTCAACATGATAGTTGAAATATATCAACACATGACTGAGCATCATGTAAATGTCACCAATAGTCAATAAAAAGATGACAGACCAAGCAGACATGAGACTAACAGCATCACACCAATCAAATGCTGGTATATTTCTACCATTCAGTTCAACTAATGCATGAGGCTGGGTGGGGTATTAATAGGTTATGTCATATCTCTCTCCATAACTGCTGAACTCAAGTGCCACTTTTTAGCATATAATGCCAAACCCTTACCAGAACAGTGGCAGAGGTCAACTCTAATGAAGTATTTTCAGAGGTTCCTATCTAATGTTCCTACTGACTACAACTACTTAATATCTATATTTTACTTAAGATTCTTAACTTAATCAACCCTACATTCGTGCAATAAAATGTAATTCTCCAAATCATGTTTCACTTATGTTACTGTATTCTTAAAAAACTGGACAAGCAGTGCTGGGCAAAATTAATCAATTTTCAAAGTAGGTATTATGTCAAGATGTTATTCTCAACAGGTCATCATGATAACCTTACTTAAAATCACAAGATCATATTTTTGCTTAAATTCGGTGGTTTATAAATACTGTACTGTAATCTATACACGACACCTACTTAAAGAGAGTAGCTTTTCTTCACCTGTAAAAGCTCTTTAAACTGGTCCATGTATTTCCACAACAAAAAATAATTCCATCAATTACACATAAACCATATGTACTATACTGCTTCTAACTGAACATTTTCTGTCATAATTTTCCGTTGGATGGATATCTATTTCCTTTAGATGGATATCTTTACACAAACCTAATACACCTTCATGTAAATGATTGTAACTCATAATCATATACCGCTATTTCAAACAAAATAAGAACGAAAAATTTCAGGTTTTGAATCATTCAAGCACTACATCAACAAATCATAATCATACTGAGCTGAGATAAAGTGGCTATGTATTGTTGTGTCTGGTTTGGTTATCATAGTACTGGGTAATAGTGCGTTTGGAATAAATTTAATCATACCAAATAAAACATTCCTAATCCTGGCTAGAAACTCACAAACCATCAAGAGTTAAATATATCAAAATATCACAAACTTTCTTTTCATTTAACGAACTAGGACAGACAATAAATAAAAATTACGATTCTCTGAAACATAAGCTCTACCAAAAAATCAGAAGTGAAAAAAATTTGGCCATAAAGATCTCAATACAACTAGTGAGCATCTCACAAGTGGTGATGTAACTCACTCATACTCGGTGAAGACTTCATTGGTGATGTCAGAAAAGAAGACCTTATCATTAGGGTGCAAGTCGGATGGCGGTTCCTTCCTCACAAATGGTCTCCTGTTGAGGAGCGGCATCCTGGTGAAGCCGTCCTGGCAGCCACCACACGGGAGCTTCCTTCCCCTCCTCCACCACCACTACAGACAATCAGCTGTTTACGTTCAGATTTCGCGGGTTTCCCGCCACAGACACCCTCCAGCTGCCTCCACAGCCTCCACCAGACACTGCACGAGAGGCAGCCACTCCACGTCTCGTCAGAGGAGCATCCCGGGCCCCGAAAAGTAACGTGGAAGGGTGGGATGTAAGTCTCAACCTGCCACACAAAGCAACACTCACAACAACTTAAGTCACCAGCTCCAAACTCCGAGACTTTCCCGGCAATTTGGATAGCTTTATCTCTACCACCGTTTTTTACTATTATTTATGATTCCTGTGTCTTAGTTATCCAGCTGATGCTTCATTTGGGCTTTATTGTTCGTCACCATACTTTAAAAACGTCAGGGTGTTTGCTTATAATGATATATCATCAAAAAATAAAGGGGGGACGAGATAATACCAGATGTTTTGAGTGAATACGGAGGCGGAGTCAGTGCTAAAGGGGGACAGCGATTGGCTGGCCTCCTCCCACAAGCCTCCAACATTAAACATAATCTAACCGTAATGCGTAATTGGCGGCAATTTGCAAGGTCACATATAAATATTTACACATGTATATGAATTATATATATATATATACAAACTGTGTCGAAATACTACCAACCCTAGGGTAAACATGACCCATAGATACCGCTGCCATATTCTATCATTAACGTGAAAATGGTGCTAATTTGCACTGGCAAATGTGCAAATGTCTACTTTACATATATAGCTTTAAGAGCCATATACTGAAATATCTCAAGCGCCACTGAATTATTAATGGTTTGTAATAATGATAAATAAAATCTTATTGTAATGCGTATCTAGTGCCAGTTTATTTACCTATTTGCTATTTAACTCCGCTGCCATTTAATGGTTTGCATCAAGTGCACACAGCCTTTTAACTTCACACACACACCGGAAGTGAGAGAACTGATTTACAGGTCATGGCTAGAGGCTTTCAATTTACTCACGAAAGAATGACCCGATAACATTTGAAAGTTATGAACCAGCTTGATGAGCAGAAGAGACGAAAATTCCTTCGTAAGAAGCAGGGATAGAGCATCCAGAAGGCAATTGAGCTAGAAATTATTGGTAAGGATGTAAAGAAGTACTTTTATAGCATGACAGTAGTGGGTAGATGTAATGATTTGTTATGAGTGTGTAGACGCCGTACATTTTAAGTTGTGTATCATCATCACACAACTTTTTCAACTGTGTGGTGTCTACGGGGCCCCATCTGTTGGACCTTTTCAAAGTTCAACAACAGAGCCGATTTCCTAAAGGAAGAACAGAAGGGTGTCGTGCATATGGCACCCGCAACCACATATCATAGGAACCTGACTTCCATGATGCCCGACATGTTCAAGCATTAAAGGACATACTGTGCTGCAATAGATACCACATAGCAAGGACAACATTAATGCAGTATTTTAAGAAAAAATACTTCACCATTTCGAATCTCCTTCGTTGATAACAAGAATACGATTAACAAATTGATTATCTTTCTCAAGGAAATGGAAAGAAAGATAATGTAAAGTGATTCGTCGGCTCGGCTGCATGGCGAGTGTTGTTTTTGCTTTGGCTGGTTGTGTGGTGCAGCTGGCCCGGAATAGGAGCATGTCTCTTATCTTTATATTTGTTACTTTTCCCTCCACGATAGATTCAGATAGTTCTTGACTTTATACAGTCAAAAATAAAAATAAAAAATCCTTTCATAGGTCGCCAGCCATTAAACCTAACAAACCAACCAGAAAAGTTATTGAGAAAATTTTTGTCTATTAAATAATTTTGACTCTGTTCAATAGGGATTATTGATATTTAAGGATAGCAAAATTTATATAGAATATGAATCGGATTCAGGATAGCAATGATCACTGCTAAGTCTCATTATCCAGTGAATGAAGCAGACCCAAATGACGGCGAGCCATGGTTCAGCTAGGCGTCAGAGATCCTTCACCTCTTACCTTTACGGTGGTTGATGGTGGCTTGGTATATGTATATCAATTGCCGAGGTCATTAAGGCCGTCATCGTTCAGCTACATTTACCATCTGGAAGATCTTTAACGCCTTCGCCAGGTGTCAAAGATATTTCTAACACCACATACACTCCCACTACATATGGAGCCTGTGATCAACCTTAGCCAGTAAAACGAACGTATATTAGTTGAAAAAAATGTATTTTCACTAGTTAGATATTTACATAATCATTACAATTTACAAGAAATAGAATGCGAATGAGACTGCTTAAGAGCTGCATCTTACGTTGCGTGGCAGTTAAGTTTCCTAGGATTTTCCATAGCTTGTGTTGAAAGTTCCTGAAGACGATCCATTTTCTACCGTGCTCTGGAAGGTTGGCTATTCCGAATTACTATCATTCCTTGATAAATTGTGACGTAATTTATGGCATATCGTCTTGGCTCATGAATTCTCTTTTAAGTACCATTATTTCAGAAATGTATATTTAGATTTGTTATAGTCCCTTCATAACATTACATATTGACCGTTTCTGAAACGAGTAAAGATTCTTAGTAAATATTACTTTAGAATAACTAACATCTATTGTTCTTTACCAGGTTGCGAAATGCTATATTGATTGAGAGACTTTTTTCTGTACTATTAATAAATTTTGACTCCCTCATAATAGGGATTATTATTATGCCGAGATAGAACAGGAAATTAAAAAGAATGAGAAGAAAGTTGGTAGCTTAACACTATGGAAACAGCATTCATATGACTCCTGTAATTGAGTGAGATCTGATCAGGATTTAATGATTTAATATGTTTTGACAAGATACTCTAATGAGGGCTTTTTAATGTAGAAGGAATTTTGGAATTTTGAAGGGTAACCAGAGTTGATGTGATATCGTCCTTCAGCAAAGCGTGTACGAATTAATCCATATGTTAAGAAACGGCGTCAGAATCATCATTTTAAGTGCCCCCCGAAATTTTGAAGCCGCTGGCTGGAATGATATGATACCTAGAATGATATATCTTCCGAAATAGCATGTATCACCATAAAATTTTCCGTCCACTAACGCAAACAGTGATGAGTATTTTTTTTCTTACTGATATAATGAAAACAAGAAAGAAAATAAGTGAGAAAATAACCACAATAGAGACGTGCGTCTGGCTGTGCTGCTCTGCTGTTAAAGAACGAAAAGGAGAGCAACATCCTGTCCACTGTCAGTCAACATGTCGAATAAAGCTAGTAATGGGAAGTTCCACTTAATGTCACATGAATTTAGAAGTAGTACATATCAATGGAATCCTTATACTTAAAAGAAGTGATGTAGATAAGTGGAGCATTACATTCTTATCCTAGAGTAAATGTGACTGGGATGGATATAATGATAAGTGCAGGAAAAGAGAAAGCGAAAATCCTATAAATCAAGATACTATGATCTCGCTTTACTTACCCTAGCAACCTAGGGTTAACTTTGCGATGTCACTTGAAATGTTTGTGAATACTATGGCGTTTGCATTAAGTTCAGCACGCCGTGTTCGCTGAATTGGTTTACCAGTAGTACGGAAGGAAGATCAAAATGATTTTGTTTGTATGATTTAGATGTTCTACTGAAAATTTACTCAATTTTCAGCCCTTGATAAAGTTAGGCGAGATTTTTATGGGTTCCGTATATCTCTAGCAGTGTTTTAATCAAATCTGTCCGACATTTTCCCTCATCATTAAAGCCTTTTCCGCTCATTCATTAGTCTGATGGAAAGAAATAATGCTTCAGAGCACACACAACGAATCCAAATTATTTCTGTAGTGCTTCTAAAATGGAACTACACCTTAACTAAAGTTGCATTTCTTGGACAAACGAAAGTATCATAGATAATTGCATTTTACTTTAGTGTCTCATAGATATATATTTTCTCTTTAAGATTTTAGGAGTGACTATGTAATAGTTTATATTGAGAATTTATGATAAAATCAAATTTCTTAGATAATTTATTTCTAGTATATAAACTTCTTTGGTATTATCAACTTTATGGAAATATTTTTACAATAATGCTTGAATAGTAATATTGTGATTCATTTTTTTTCAAAAAAAAATTTACATATAAAAGTATTCAAAAAATATTTTAAAATATGAAACAAATGTTTTCATGAAAAAGTTAATGCTACTTTGACTCAACGCCAAGCTCCGAATACTACAGGGTGTTTTCAAAAAGTACTCACTTTTTGACACTATAACTCATTGAATTTTGTATATTTTGGATGCCTAATGGGCATGATTGAAAATAATCGTAATAGAATCTTGCAGGGGGGATTGATGTCTTCTAATTAATATCTAACTTATCATGACCATCATTCCATTGCTTTAATTTTTCTTACTTCTTTGCCTTTTCCCACTTTAGCCATGCATCGAAGATTAAGCTGACATTGTTAGCTTTCTCAAATATCAAACTTTTCTAAAAACATAAGTCCCCCTAAATAGTATTAGGTTTTCTATAATCATTGCATCAAAGAAAACGTAACACCTTGATTTCACTGAAACGTTGGATGTTTCCCAATCCCTCGTTCCTTCTTGAGTCAAACTTTGTTATGTCCTTTAATGAGTTGGTGTTATGTGCAGATGAACAACGTTGATTTTAACCTTCTCGTATTTATTTCGCTGTAGGAACATCTCGGTAAGTTCACTGGTGATTTGGTACTACAGCAATAGTGTGTGTAGAGTGGGTATTACAGACTATATGCAGTGTTTACATGGGATTTCATAAAGTTTCGGTATACACGAAGATTTAATGATTGAAAAGCACATCGCTGATCATCATTTCCACCAAGAACTTTACATTTTGTAACTCAATATCGAGATGTCATCAATTATTGGCATCTCAAGTGTGTTTATGTGCGTTAAGATTCGCTCGGTCTAAGTGTTGTTTAGCTATTGCAAAGATCAGCCAGTTATCTTGGTGTGTATGCCATTGTTGGCACTAGCCATGATTTTAGTTTTGTGCCTGTGCGTAATGATGAACGATCTGTTTTCTGGGGGCCCTGCCAGGTTCTTGTGTGACAGGCGGTTAGTGCCCATGTTATATATATATATATATATATATATATATATATATATATATATATATAGGTCCTTTTGTGAGTGATAGTTCGATGTCCT
>JAUUDZ010426596.1:0-19332 GCA_032361705.1 Panulirus versicolor
CTCCTCTACCCTTTACTCCTTTCGCCCTTACTTCTTCCTCCATATCACCAAACTTACCCAAGATAGCTCCCAAATACTTAGTCTGTCACCTCATCCAATCTTTTCCCCTACATTTATAACAGTTTTGTACACTTTCTTCTCTCCCTCTATAGGGCTTCGCAAAATCTACATTTTCACTGTGGATCAGGTGTTTGCTTTGAAGAATGTGTGAGAAATACCCAGAAAAACAGATGGATTTGTATGTGGCATTTATGGATCTGGAGAAGGCACATGATAGGATTGATAGAGATGCTTTGTGGAAGGTCTTAAGAGTATATGGTGTGAGAGGTAACTTGCTAGAAGCAGTGAAAAGTTTTAATCAGGGATGTATGTCATGTGTATGAGTAAGAAGAGAGGAAAGTGATTGGTTCCCAGTAAATGTCAGTCTGTGGTAGGGGTGTGTGATGTCCCCATGGTTTTTTAATCTGTTTATGGATGGGGTGGTTAGGGAGGTAAATGCAAGAGTTTTGGAGAGAGGGGCGAGTATGCAGTCTGTTAGGGATGAGAGGGCTTGGGAAGTGAGTCAGTTGTTGTTTGCCGATGATACAGCTCTAGTGGCTGATTTGAGTGAGAAATTGCAGGAGTTGGTGACTGAGTTTGGAAAAGTGTGTGAAAGGAGAAAGTTGAGAGTAAATATGAATAAGAGCACGGTTATTAGATTCAGCAGGGTGGAGGGACGACTGAGTTTTGGAAAAGTGTGAAAGGAGAAAGTTGAGAGTAAATATGAATAAGAGCACGGTTATTAGGTTTAGCAGGGTGGAGGGACAAGTTAATTGGGATGTAAGTTTGAATGGAGAAAAATTGGAGGAAGAGAAGTGTTTTAGATATCTGGGAGTGGACTTAGCAGTGAATGAACCATGGAGGCGAAAGTGAGTCACAGGGTGGGGGAGGGGGTGACAGTTTTGGAAGCGATTTAGAATGTGTGGAAAAAGAGAAAGTTATCTCGGACAGCAAAAATGGGTATGGTTGCGAAGCATGGGCTATGGATAGGGTTGTACGGAAGAAGGTGGATGTGTTGGAAATGAAATGTTTGAGGACAATATAAGATGTAAGAAGGCTAGATCAAGTAAGTAATGAAAGGGTAAGAGAGATATGTGGAAATAAAGAGAGTGTGGTTGAGAAATCAGAAGAAAGTGTGTTGAAATGGTTTGGACACATGGAGAGAATAGGAGAGGAAAGAATGACAAAAATTATATATGTGTCAGAGGTGGAGGGAACAAGGAGAAGTGGGAGACTAAACTGGAGAAGGATGGCATGAAAAAGATTTACAGTGATTAGGGCTTGAACATACAAGAGGGTGAGAGGTGTGCAAGGAATAAAGTGAATTGGAACAATGAGGTATGATGGGATCAATGTGCTGTCAATGGACAGAACCAAGGCACGTGAAATGTCTGAAGTAAACCATGGAAAAGTCTGTGGGGCCTAGATGTGGATAGGGAGCTGTGGTTTCCATGCATTACATAAGACAGCTAGAGACTGACTACAAATGAATGTAGCCTTTTTTTTGTCTGTTTTCCTGGAGCTACCTCGCTGAAGTAGGGGGTAACGATGCTGCTTCCTGTGGGACAGAGTAGCGACAGGAATGGATGAAGGCAAGCATGTATGAATGTGTACATGTGTATGTATGTCTGTGTATGTATATGTGTATATGTATATGTGTGTGTATGGGTGTTTATGTATATATATATAAGTGTATATGAGTGGATGCACCATTCTTCATCTGTTTCCTGGTGCTACCTCAATGACGTGGGAAATGGTGATCAAGAATAACAGTATCATTTCTTTTTATTACACTTGATTGCCAATTTGGTAAACCCAATTATAGTTTGTGTCTTAATCAAACCAAACATATTTATCTGCCCCTGTAAATTACAGGTAAACCATCCAAAATATTTTCAAGAGCCCATGTACTTTAGGATTAGCCTACTACTTCAGAGGTTAGCCCATGTGACCTGTCAGTATTCACACACAAGAGTATGGACAAATGGTCTATCTAATCTCCTTGACATTTCATTACTTTTTGATGCTTGGGTATTTCCTGGCACCCTCTCCAATAAAGTTTAGTCATTTCAGCATTGTATAGCTGGCAGGACAAGAGTCTACTCTCATCTATCAGTGCCTGCATACAAATTTTATACAGCCAACTTGCACTAGTTTGAATCCCTTTGATGATATGGCTTTTGCCAATTGTTCAGCTGCTGATTGGAATATAATACCACATCTAGAAACACCTACAGACTTCTCCTATTTATACCAATTGTATACAGCTTCCTCCATCTGAGTATTTTTCACTAGCTTTATCATTTCCCTTTCTGATGTTCCTTCAACAGTCCTTCCAGTATATGATACCTCTGTTATTTGTTCTTGGGTTTCTTAATGTCATAGAGAGTACTGGAGTGGAAGCTAAACTCTGTGCAAATTTTCTTTAGAGTATCACCAGCATCCATTTCATCCAAGATACTAAGCTTATCAGCAAAGGAGAAACTCATAATTCCCTCTTCCCTTCTTTGCTCTTAAGAGCTGACTGACAGATCTTCGGGTTCTTAGGAAGCTACAATGGTGCAGAAAAATGTGGGAAATATCACAGAGTAATATTGGAACTGCTCACAGAGCAGAAAATTTGTTAATTGAGGCTGCTGTGAGCAAGCAGGGGAATATTCATGGTCACAGCCATACTAAGCATGATGCAACCCATATGACCTGTTTCAGCACTGTCACTTATACTTCAGCAAGTGCAAACAATTTCTTCCCACATTTTAACATCACAGAAGTGTTGCATTATGGTTAATGTTGAAATACAAAAAGTTAGATTAAAGCAGTTTCATTTATGATGTTTGCCATTAAAACTTTTCTCAAGACAGGATGTCATAACATGCAACTTATCATTTTCCATTAATTCTTTTCCTTTGGACTTGTAAGTAAAAGGGTGAAGGCAGATATTGTATCATCAAAGTAAGGACAACCTCATCAATCAGGACACAGTGGAATGTATGGCTGGTTCTGTCAATGAGATATACAGTGCTAAGGAGACCATATTCTTAATCATCTGATGCAAATATGAAGCTGATGTTCTTATTAAATATATTGGTGCACCCCTTCCTTCAAGATTTGTGATGTATTTTTTTTAAATCAGCATTTAAACTTCCTATGCTTATGATTCCATATCAGCAGCAGGTACAGTAAAAGGTTTCACTAAAGGTTCTGGAAATTGTATAGATAAAAGTGTAGTGATGACATAGTTGAGGTGTTAATATCTACATTTGGCTTTTGAAGCCCATGTCTCACTTTAATATGCCACATCCTCTTGCTTATGGTCAGATATACATGCTATCTGTACAGTCCTGTTGATCATAACTATTTTTCCTACAAGAGTTTTGTCCTTAAAGGTTGGTTGATCTCTGCTTCCTTCTCTAACACTGAATTAGTGCTGATCATAGAGTGATGCTGTAGATGCTACAAGAGTTGCAGGTTTGCATAACCTTTCACTACTGCAATGAACTCTGTAATGATCTATCTTTTTTCTTGTTAGCATCTGTGGTACTTTGCACATCCCACCATAAAAGTGCTAAACAGGCTTGGTGCTTCCTTCAGTTTGCTGTATTATCTGATGACTAAACTTATGATAAAACACAGCCAAGAAAAGTTTTTGGGTCTAGATATGGCACAAATAACCAGTACAACAAAAGAAACCATTAAAAACTGATACCTGAATGTGACTGAGCCTGGTGCATTGTAGGGGAAGACAGCAATAGTGGTTGATGCCACAAATCTAATGCAGTGGCAGAAGGTGGTGTGTCATCAAAGTCCCTCAGTCTCTCCAACAACACCTCACACCGCATTACATCACAAAAATCTGCCAAGCAAACTGAATCCTCCCCCTGTAACAAAAACATGTTTAATGAATATCAACTTTATATCAGCATGTATATCACTACATGAAAAACTACGACCTGAAATCATACATAAAGAGAAAGGAACATGGGAAATGTGTCAGAGATGTCTTTTCAAACCAAATTAAAGTCACTAATAATGTTACTTAAGACTAAGTCTTGGGGTTGTCGTTATTACTGATCAGGAAAGGAACATGGGAAATGTGTCAGAGATGTCTTTTCATACCAAATTAAAGTCACTAATAATGTTACTTAAGACTAAGTCTTGAGGTTGTCATTATTACTGATCTGTGTATACAACAAACCACAAGGACACTAATCCACACAAGAGGTTGTAAAGAGAGTGGGTTTTCAGGTAGGAATGAGTCAAAGTAACCAGTGGCATACAGCAGGGGTTACCTTTGTTCTTAAGCTGTGTGAATGACTTGCTAGAAGGATTAGAAAGAGTTACTATGATTGGGTCAAACTTTAAAGAGACAGACAAGCTCCAAACAAGGTAGGGGGTATGGCTGACAATGTTTAATCAGGCCAAATGTAAAGCTCTGAAGATGAGACATAGCGAAAGGAGGACTAGATCTAGCTGTAATCTTGCAAGAAATAAACTACGTGGATCTGTGCATGAAAGGGACTCAGAGGTGAACATAGTACATAAACTGTTGCCAGAACATCACAACTTTTTTTCCATCATTATTGGATTTCAGGGAACTACCTCATGAGACCAATTATTTGATATTTCCTTATCGACTAACTTAATTGATGTTGCTGTTTAGATATAAGACACCTTAAAAACAGATAAAAACATGAAAATGGCAGTATATACAAAAACAAAATTCACTGATAATATTCACTTTACATTACACTCACAGATAACAAGCATTACAACAGCAGTATATACAAAAACATAATTCACTAATAATATTCCCTTTCCATTACAGTCAACTGAAGTTGCTAAATATAATGAAATATCAGTTCTACATACAGTGCTGCTCCACAAACATATAGATGCAATATACATAGAGAGTTATGCCAAACATCTGCTAATCATACAAAGTAAAATTTGTTTTTGAAATGTGTGGGAAAGGCATGGGGAAAACAAAAATGTTAGGCATGGGAATGAAAAAATATTTTGATAATATGTATATGAATTTCAAATGTTATGAGAATTGTTAAGGGAGAAAATTTTGTTAAACAAGCTAAAATTGCATTTAAGTATAAAATCAATAAATGTGTAGATAAATATCAAAAGCATATATTAGGCTTGAATTAGAATATGCACATCAAGTTTGATTTCCTCACAAAAAAAATAGATTTTACAAATTCTGACCAAATGCAACAAAGATGGTATATAAAAAAAGGACGAGTTAGAAGGAGAGGTTAGCAGCTATAAACTTGTCCAAAATGGTAGAGAGAGGGAAAGGGGGGACATTATTATAATTCAAATTTCAGAATTAAAATGAAGATGTTCTAGGGGAACAGCTCTCCAAAAGCTAAAGAGATCAAAGAAAGGTCCTGACCAGAAGCTAAGTAGGAGTGTAGAAATGATGTGGAGGAGCCCTTCTATAGTAAAAGTACAGAGGCTGGGTAAAACAAGCTCAGTGAAAAAAAGAACAGTGACTACAAACTGTAAAAATAATAGAAAAAAGCATGATGAGAGGACTTAAACAATGAAACTTTATGATTGCAGAAATCCTTCCTCATGCTGTGCAATTTCGTAATCAATTACACATATACAAAAAAGTCTTGAGATGTTACTTTCTTAGGTATCTGCTACTATTAACTGCAATGCTAGGATGATCTTACATTATTGAGGTAGTCTTCATGCCGGTTGTCAAGGTGACGGTCCAAATGTGCCTCATGATAAAAGGACTTGCCACAGAGGCCGCAAGTCCACTGAGGTGGAACATGCACCTTGGCTGCTTCCTGCTGTGCAAACACATCCCGAGCTGCATGTAGTGGGCACTCTAGAGGTAGGGTCACTCCGTACTTCTCCAGCACTGGTAACCACCGCTAGCAAGTTTGAAACATGATTAAACTATTAGCCAACAAAAGACATGATTGCATACATTCTACAACCAAGTATACACTTCTAACTTCTGATTATGTTATCAGATGAACATAATACACTAATGAACAGTATTTTCAAAAAAATTTCTGGGTGGAGTATGCAACACTTTCCCTAAAACCTTTGCAAACTGTGAATCCCAATGCTAAAATAAATTTTCATTTCATACATGTGCGCAATTGCCAGTGAGTGAGTAGCATCAAAAACAGATGATGGAGCCTTAAAAGGAAAATTCTTCCTGGCTCCTTGCTCTGTTCCTTCTTTTGGAAAAACATACAGGAAGGGAGGATTTCCAGCCATCCGTTCGCACCTCTCATAGTAATCTTCTATGATACACGGAACACATGGGCAGTGTTCTTTCTCGCATATCCCCAGGGACAACTAAGATGATATTTAATACAAATATCTATCCTCCCACCAGACAGAGCCAAACAGATGAGTTGTAAATGCATCCCCATAGGAAACTTCAATACAGTTAATTCCTCATGATAAGCAAACAATATCAAAGACTTCACTTTTCAGCATCACTATATTACATTAGTGAAGATGTCACCAACAACTTACACACAAGAAGAAAGATTGCAGTGAAGAAAACAAGAGCTACTTGAGATATGAGGCAACAAAGAAAGATATGTATGGGGTAATGGAAATAGACCGTGATATGAAATAACATTAATTGGAAAAGAAGTTCATTTTTGTATACGAGTGTGGAGTCTGAGCTGCTGAATGTCTCTAAATTTTACACAGACTATACATTTTCATGATATTCCATAATTCAGAACAAAAATAACATAATAATTAGAGAAAAGGCCTTCATCTCTTGTCTGCTGTACGATAGTTTCATTTCTCAGTGATGTAACAACTAGTCTGTATTGCATCTTCATTTTGTACGTCAGCTGCTTAGAACAAGGATGACAAACAAAAATTTCCAAGTCATCCTCATTTTTCAAATCAACTTTTTAATCATTCTTTTCAATTTTCTCCTTACTCTACCCTTCATTATGTCAACTACCCCCTTGACAATTATAGATCTCCCATTATTTCCTCATCCCTCACCTATTTTTCTCTCCTTATTCAACATCCACTTTTTCGAAGATTCTTTTGAACCATCAACTAACCATTTTACTGTTAAAGATGCAGCCACAACTTGAGTTTGTTTTACTTTTTTGTTTTTGCATTCTTACAAACTAGTTCTCAGTTTAGTGCTGTACTGAGGTTTCATTTCGCACCTAACCTGTCCCAAAAATCTGCTATGCACCCTATCCTGTAACTAAATTCTGTTCTGCACCCTTTCTGCAACCCGATTCCTTTAGTTTTCACCCGCCCTGTTAAACTGACATAACCATATATGTTTTTCTTACTACGTAAAACCACCTACATCAGTATGAGAAGCAGAGGGAAAACCTTGAACATTCTAAAAAAATATACAAATTTTCTAAAATGTACCAGAGATTTTAAGAAGTACAACAAAAGGGAATACTTCTCAGCACTTTCCCCACAGATCATTACATTGTTCCGAAACACAAATACTTTTATATGCCTCTTTAAGAATAAACAAATTCTCTCACAAACTTTCTCAACAAGTACCCACCTTGTTGACAAGCTTCCTGACAAGTGCCGCTTTGTCCCGAGTGCATGGTGGACGTGGCTCCAGAGGACCCGGGCGTGGCACCAGTGTTAAAAGCAGCACCACGATCACCTGCAATCATAGATTTCATGCTAAAAATATACCTAAATACAAGGGATGTATCTGTCCTTGCCCCTACTCTTTTTCAATCATATACAAGAGTAACCTTTTCTTGATAACTATAAACTCTCAAACAAATGACACCAATGTTTACATTCTTCTGTTTCTCTGCTCAAAAAGCCTCTAGTTATCTCTAAAGAGACTGTATCATCACTGGCATCAATTCCAATCTCTCAGCCACAACATACACCAACATACAAAACTTGACTGTGCTTCTCGGGTTTGGTCACCACACCTAAAGAAGCACAAAGAGCTTATAGAGAAGATCCACAGAAGGGCAGCAAAGGTAGTAGTAGAATTAAGAGAGCTGACATACTTGGAAAGGCGAGAGACTTACATTTACCCACCATGGAAGAGAGTAGAGTGAGGGGTGATCTGATCACACACTTTCAGGTTTTAAAAGATCAATGACGTGGATAGTAAACAATTCTTTAAAAGATGGGATAGAGAAAATAGAAGAAATAACATGAAATTGAGTAAGAAATGTTAATAAGGATGGAAAGAAATACTTTCATAGTACAAGAGTTGTAGATGAGTGGAACAGATTGACTGAGGACAAGACTATTGCAGGCAGCATTCCTAAATAAAAAGAGGTTGTATGACAGAGGAGAATGTTCATGAAATGGGACCCCATGAGTGTAAAGCTCCATTCCCATAGAGTAAACAGGTAATTACATATTTCATGATTAATCATAAGCAACCTAAACTCAACATATCTCTGGACTTTCTAAAATTATTCAAATACCTGATTTTCCTTTTCATATCAATCATTAACTAATAATATTCCAAGTGCTAAATCTTTATGCAAGCCATGTTTTCTTTTCATGAACAACACTTGCTAGCTTGAAAATCTAGCTTCTTTATCTACATTTAGAAATTTAGCAACATTAGGATACTGATTACTTGCAGCTTGTCCACCTATTTCAGAATGCTAAACCAGACACAAAAAACACTTTCTGTACTACTTCTCAGTCTTTTTGATTTCTGTTAATACATATGACCCGTTTTCTTAAAAATAATTTAAACCTTGTTGTGCTTTCTCTATACAATTATCTATATCATGAATAGCTCCTAAATGTTCCATGAAGAATATAAACATTATTAACCCCACTAATCCATTGACGTGCTGTCAATGGATTGAACCAGGGCACGTAAAGTGTCTCGGGTAAACCATGGAAAGTTTTGTGGGGCCTGGATGTGGAAAGGGAGCTGTGGTTTCGGTGCATTATACATGACAGCTAGAGACTGAGTGTGAACGAATGTGGCCTTTGTTGTCTTTTCCTAGCGCTACCTTGCACGAGTGCGGGGGTTGTCATTTCATGTGTGGCGGGGTGGCGACGGGAATGAATAAAGGCAGCAAGTATGAATTATGTATATGTGTGTATATGTATATGTCTGTGTATGTATATATATGTCTGTGTATGTATATATATGTATATGATGAAATGTATAGGTATGTATATGTGTGTGTGGATGTGTATGTATATACATGTGTCTGTGTTGGACCATTCTTTCGTCTGTTTCTTTGCGCTACCTCGCTGACGCGGGAGACAGCGACAAAGTATAATAAATAAAGAATAAATACTAACCTTCCAGTCGTGGAGTCATGGAAACTATGCTTACCAAAGAGATTAGCTCTCACCTGTTCTGCTCAGAGGGGTACATGATAGCAAGAAAGAAATGAGAAGGTAAAGGAGGGGGAGGATTAGCCTGAAGTTTCAAGAAACAGAGGAATATGGCCTATTCACACAATGCATAATGGGAATGGTAAGTGTAGGGAAGAGCATAGTGTTGTTATTATTATATAATGCTCCACTGCAACAAATTGGAACAAAAATATGATGATAACAATGAAAGAACAATCAGGATGGTACATGACTCAGTGAAACACACATTTCTTAGAGATTTAAAGCACTGATAATGGGGAAATTCAGTTATAAAAAGACAGACTGGAGGTATTTGGATTCTTATGGTGATAAAGAGTCAAGAACACAAAAGGTTTAAGAGTGTACATTGGAAAATTTCCTATACCAGTATGACATATAACACACTAAGATGAAAGGGACTGATACACCATTATTATTAGATCTTGTCTTCACTCATACTAACATGTAATTCTCAAGTTTGAATATGTGGTAAAAGAGGACATTAAAAGCAGAAGTGAGACAGGAAATAGATATAATTGAGGAAACTACAAAAATCTTTATAATTTCTATGGTAATGTATATTGTGAAGTGAAATTCAGGAGCCGGGACTTTGTGCTGAAAGGTTCTGCGAAATCTAAAATAAAGAAACAAAGGCATGGGTACCTCAAGACTCTAATCCAGAGGGGATGGTAAGGAAGATGAAGAAATGCTTTAATAAAAGATGTCATAGAATAAAGGAGCCTTAAGATGTGCAGTGACAAAGATACAGAATGCACCCTAGCCATCAGAATCTGTGAGGTATAAGAGAGCATAGAATGAGTAGCAAGATAAGAGAAGATGGAAAACAAAAACTTTGAAATAAATATTGTGGACAAGGCAAGTGAAAATCCAAAACTTCCCATGAATTCATCAGGAGTCACTTCTTAGTTAAAGAGCGTCTAACCAGACTAAGGGATTCAGAGGGAAAAATTATATAGGATGATGTAAGATTATAAGAGGAACTGAGCAACAAGTTCAAATGTTTTCACTGAAGATACTACAGCCCCAACACCAGAGAGTTGAAAGGGGAGGACATCTAAAAAAGATGTTAATAGAATACTAAAAGAATTTGACCCATACATATGTCCATATGATGTATGCAGATATGCTAGACAAACCACTTGAATTACTGTCCCGTATGTAACAGGAGAGAAACATAGGGTCAAGGGAATGGAAAAGGGCAAGCATCATACCTTTATATGTGTATGAAAGGAAACCAGGAACAGGCATTGAACTAAAGATTGGTCTCAATGAGTACTACATGTAAGATTCCTGAGAAGATTATTAGAAAGCATGTGCATGAACTTCTACGGAAGAGAAATTTCCGAGTTAGAGACAGCATGGTTTTAGGGAAAGGAGGTCATGTGTAACTAACCTCATTGAGTTTCACAACAGAGTAAGCTCACTCCTAGACAAAATGGAAGGCTGAGTGGACTGTCTGTATCTGGACTGCCAGAAGGCATCTGACACTGAACAACAGAGGAGGTTCATTAAAACGCTGGATCACCAAGCAGGAATAAGAGGGAGTCTCCAATGATGGATACAGAATTATCTCTTTATGTAGGAACAAAGGATGCATATTAGAGGAGCCGTTTCTAAATGGGTTGAGGTAACTAGTGGAGTGCCACTGGGTTCAGTTCTGGGAACATTACTTGTCTTACTCTACATTATTGACTTGCCTAAAGGTAGATGATGCAAAGGGAAGTGAAAAGCAAGGTGGATTGCATCACCATACAAGGGGACCTAAACAGACTTCAAAGTTGCTCTGAAATGAAGCTGATGAAATTCAACCAGAGCAATTCTAAAGTAATGACAATAAAACAATTTGAAACATGGCCTCATTATGATTATTACCTAACAAGAAATATATTTCAGAATTCTGTGTGCAACAAGAAGGACAGAGCCCCATACTAGGAGAATAGTTAGGGAGACAAGCTGCCTGCAGGCAAATATCAAATGTATGAATAAGGTAATATCTAGCAAAGCTATTTATATCATTCATATGGCCTAAACTAGAATATGCTTCTCAGGTTTGGTCACCATGCATCAAGATACAAAAAGATCTCAAAGAGAAGGTACAGAGGAGGGCAACAAAGATGGTACCAGAATGAAGAAAGCTAAGCTATAGGAAAAGTTGGAAGGCTTAAAATTTACCCATCTTGGAAGACATAGAAGTGAAGAGTGACCTGATGACAGCCTTAAGTTCTTATAAGAGATCAATAAAGTGGACAGTGGACAGTTCTTTGAGAGATGTTGAGATAGAGCACGAAGAAATTAAGCATGAAACTTGTACATAAGGATAAAAAACTTTTATAGTATAAGAGTGATGGATGAACAGAACAGATTGACTGAGGATATGGTTAATACAGACAGTGCCCATGAATTTAAGAGGCTGTATGATGCTAGAGTGTTCAGTTCAAGAGATGGATCCCCACAAATGTTAAACTCCCTTCCTGTACAGTACAAATAAGTAATTACCTGTATTTAAAGTGTGGGTTTGCAAGTCCATGTTTCATTATTAAAAGTTTTAATAAAAACAGGTAAAAAGTCCTCATTTGTGAAAACCATCACATGCACTAATCTATGGAGCTTTCTTTAATAAATGCAGGCATACATTTACAAGCATGCACATAACACATGCTTTAGAAACACATATGGACATACATATTTTGTATAAAAACAGGCATGCATGCTTTCACAAATACAGTATATAAGGTTCAGGAAAAGATTATTAGAAAGCAAGTGGATGACTTTCTACAGAGGAGAGATTACCCAAGTGAGAACATGGTTTTAAGGAAGGGCCATTTATAACAAATAATTTACAAAGTTCTATGAGAGTGAGTTAAGTGCTAGGGTGGACTATTTGTATTAGGACTACCAGAAAGCATTTGACACTATACACACACAGGAGGCTGATTAAGAAACTGGATCATCAGGAAGAATAATGAGGAAACTCCCACAACTGAGTGGAGGGGAACTTAGGACAAATGTTAGAGGAGCCTTTCCCAAATGGGTTGAGATGAGCATGGAATGCCACAGGGTTTGGTTTGGGGAATGTTACTCTTCTTGATCTGTGTAAGTGACTTGTCTGAAGGTATGGACTCCCACCCGCATATGTTTGCAGATGATGCAAAAGTCATGAGGGAAGTGAAAAGGAAAAAGGATTGCATCAGATTATAAGGAAACCTAGACAGACTGCAAAGCTGGATTAATGCATGGTCAATGGAATTCAATCTGAGCAAATTTAAAGTAAAGAGGACATGACAGGGTGAAAGAAGGCCCAATTATCATTTCATCTCGTTGGAAATAAGTCTTAGGATTCTGTGTGTGAGAAGGACTTGGGAGTTGACATCTTCCATAAGATGTCACCAGAGCCTCATACCAGGGAAATAGTTAGGGAAACAAACTGTCTGCTGGGAAATATCAGAACAGCCTCCAAGTATATGGATAAGGAAGTCTTTAGCAAGTTATTCATATTCTACATAAGGCTAAAACTAGAATATGCTTCTTAGGTCTGACCATTGCACCTAAAGAAGCACAAAGAGCCAATAAAGAAGGTTCAGAGTAAGGTAACAAAAATGGCACCAAAATTAAGAAAGCTTAGTTAAAGGGAAAAGCTGGAGGCTTTAAATTCAACCACTTTGGAAGAGACAAGAGTGAGGGGTGACCTGATCACAACCTTTACATTTTCAAAACAAATCAATGACATGGACACAGAACAGCTCTTTCAAAGATGTAGGAATAGAGCAACCACAGAATATAACATACGATCAAATAAGAAACTTGTTAAAAAAGATGCAAAGAAATATTTTCATAGTCTAAAGAGTGGTGGATAAATGGAAAAGAATGACTGAGGTAATGGTTAATGAAAACAGGACACATAAATTCAAGAGGATGTATGATATTAAAGAATGTTAAAAAGATATGGTATCATGAGAGTAAGATTCCCTTCACATACAGTCTAAACAGGTAATAGCAAATAAGTAATCGAAAGTGAAGGGTGACCTGATCACAACTTTTAAGTCTTTAAAACAGATCAATAATTTGGACAGTTAACAGTTCTTCAACAAACAAAGGGATAGAGTAACCTGAGGACACATGAAATAAAGTGATAAACTTGTTAAAAAGGATGTATAAAAGTGGTGGATGAAGGAGAAAAAATGACTGAAGACAGGCTATATGCACCTCTTCCTTTTTGTTGACTGAAGACAAAGTATGTACTGCCACCCACCCCCAACACATACATGCAATGTCACCTGTTAACAATGGAGGATTGCAGATGAAAATTTAAAGAGATCACTCCTGAAGTTTGCCATGTGTTCACTGGTAGTGGAAAAATTACTTTGACTAATAACTTCCCCATCAAGTTCACGGGAGGCAGAGTGGTCTTTCAGTGCACCAAAAAGGTTAAACACTTAGCTCAAAGCATAATAAAACAAGTATGTTTAACAGTGGTGCTATGTTACATCCACAAGACTTCCTTGACATCGAAGAAATGGCCCAGACATACATACATCTATCAAAAGAGCACCAACACACTTCCTTGGGAATTTTCATTTGAAGCATGAGCAATTATTGCAACAGTTATCAACTACATGTTTGCAAGGATAATAAATGAATTCGTATAATAACTGTTATACCATACCTTGAGCCCTAGACTAGTATGCACTGCTATTCTTGTTAATCTAAATAATATGGTTCAAAGCAGTAGCATAACACTGAGGTTTGTTTTAAAGGTGATCAACAAACAATATTTTGTTTTGCAGCATGTCTCAAAACAGAAAGTTTTTCTGTTATGTATCACTTCTTGTTCTTAGTTTAAACTGTCCTTATTAGGTAGTGGTAACACAATTCATGATGACAGTATCATTTCATTTGTGTTATGATATTTCAGATACATTAATAAGAATCAAATGCATAATAATCTGAACAGTGACTGGGATTGTGAAAAGGGAAAAGTCTATATAAAGTGAAAAGTAACCATTACAAATAATAAAGCAAAGTAAAGGCCTTTTGGCAAAACGGTACGTGCAGTAGACAGAAGTAGCAGGTAGAAACATTTAGGCAAAAGCATTATGTAAACGTAGCATGTGGGAATCCTGGGCAGGGGCACTGGGTAGTTAGTAGGAAAATTAGGCAGGAACCTCTGTAAATGCTAGAGTTGCCCTCTGCCACTGACCTGTTTAAGAGTGAGACACTAAAGGATAAGAAGTGGCACTGGAGTTCACTATTCATGGAAACTCCACTGCCATAGCCACCCCTTGAGGGAGTTCCAGCTGCAAACAAGCATCAGAGATATGGATGGATAGACAGATATGCTACACTCTATGTAGTGTTGATTTTCCAAAGAATGGGTGCTGGATCTCATCTTGAAAAAGCAAAGGGAACCATGTCTGAGAGGGAAGATGTCCTGTCTTGGGTACTACTCTTTATAATAATGATATCAGACACTGAGAGCAAAGTACAGATAAATGCAGCAGGGAGCTTTAATGATGACACCAGGGTAGAAGATTCAGTGGATCCTCAACAGATTAATGAAGGGCAGAGGTGTAAGTATGGTAGTGAAGAAATAATTAAGGGACAACACAGTCCTCCCAGCCTTGACCTATACTGCTAAAATATGGACATGGAATAAGTTGCAGAGGTCAAGAATCAAGGCTGTGGAAATGAGCTATTTGACAGAAGCACGTGGTATGACTACCTGGAATGAAGAAAGTAATGACAGGCTGTATGAGAGACGTGGTATGGCAGGAACATGAAATGAATGAATAGTGGAGTGGTAGAGTAGGTGAAATGTAATACTTTAGGGTGGTTTGAGTAAGTGGGAAGAATGCAAGACAGGGAGTTTACAAGGAGAGTGTATGACAGTAAAATTATGCGTTAAAACTTCTTTTCCTGTTAACAGTTACACTGTTTATTCAAAGGACCAATCTATCCTTGTATGGAGTAGTGCTCTCACATCTGGGGTGGTTCTATCCTTGCATCCTTACTTGACAGAGTTGAGTCAAAAGTGGTCCAACTTAATAACCCCTCCCAGGCTAACTTCCAAGCTTGACATGCTTGCTCTACACTGCAATGTTGGTTCACTGTCCCTTTTCTATAGGTAACACTAGTTCCTGCTCCCAAAAACTGGCTGGTTGTGTGCTCCCACTACTACAAGGACCATGTAATACTCAGCAAGCTTTTGCATCACATGATTACTGAGTGGCCACTGGGAACTCATGGGTGGGCCATTTTGATAACCTTCTTTTCTTACACCTTAATGCTTTGGAATTCTCTACCCATTCATGTCTTTCTCAGTAAGTATGACCCAGCACATCTGAAAAGAAAGTTTTTTCACTGCCTCCAAAACTTTCAAATACCTTCTCATCTCTACTTTTTCCTTTTCACATTCTTTTCTATATTTGAATTAAGGCCCGGCCTTGATGCGGACTTATGTCTGTGACTGGAACCCCAACATAAACGGGGGGGGCTTACTGTGAGAGAAAGACCACCAGTGACACAGGGAAATAGAGTGGAGGAGTACTGGAGGGATGGAAGTAGTGGAAAAAGCCTGGAATGTTGTATGTGAGTGAGGCACGTAAGGACAGAGATAAGTGGAGAATCTTTTAACGTGGCCACACCCTTGATGGGAGTTCCTAGAGAAAATGGGGATTAAAGATATAGATAAATAGATAGATAGAAAGATAGTTTGAAGTTTACTGCCCTTGAATGTCTCAATTCAAATGAAGTTTAAATACCTTCCACAAATGCTCTTTAGTATAATGTGTCAGAGTGAAAATTCATGTGGCTAAGTCCATTGCTGTCCTCAATTGCTGTATCCCATTCACATTCATTTCTTTTCACAATTTTTAGTGATTTCTATGATACAGTGATCTGATAGGTCCGCATTTTTCACTTCTATATCTGAAAAATGTGTCATGATATTCGTAATGATAAGATCTAACATATTGTTCCCTTGTCAATCTAAGGTCTAAAGTAATCTTACAAGGATGAATGATTAAAAATTACCTATCAGCCTTTGGAACTGTTCTCTTTCATAAGCTGCTCCATTATCCCTTTTATTGTATAGTGTTTGTAATTACACCCACCATCTACTTCTCCCTCTCCTGCCATTCAATAAAACTTTTAAAGTCACTCACACAGATGCATTATCAGACCCAATTTCTTCAAGGCCTCCAATATTTCTTCAGCTTTGGTTAATATTTCTTTAAAGTCATTCATTTAGCTTGATTTTCTGAGAAATGCATGACAGGAGATTTATTTAATTTCTGGATGGAATAGTCACAACGATTAGTTCAAATTCATTATCTTTAGTAGAAACTGTTAAAGCACTGATAACTATCACTAACACTTACAAGTTCACTTTCTGTAGGTTCTTTCCAGTAAATACTTTCGTTTTTCACTCACAGTAACTAAAATTTCCTCTTTTTAAGTGACTGATATTTTGCTTTATTTCCACTGTTAATTCTCTTTTTTACAGGCACCTTTCAACATGAAATCACCAGCTTATTTTTCCTCTTTTTTATGTTGAAGGCTCCAGTCACAGACACAAGTCCACATCAAAGCTGGATCTTAATTGAAACATAGAGAGAATTATGAAATGGAAAAACAAAAGACAAGGGAAAGTTTTAACAAATTTTGGAGGATGTGAAAAACCTGTCTTCTGAAAAGTGCTAGGTCATAGTTATTGGGAAAGACATGAAATGGTAGAGAGTTCCAAAGCTTCGACGTTTAGGGAAAGAAGCAGGTATCATAATGGCCCACCCTTGAGTTGCCAATGGTCACACAATAATCATGTGACTCAGCAGCTTGCCGATTATTGCATGGTCTAGCTAGTGGTGTGGGAACCAAGCAGCCATTCAGTCATTGTTTTGATCTGGTTGATCAGTGACAATATTTGTTTTTCAAATATTCCTTTTTTGTCTATTGCATTATCATCATTGCATCTGTATGTACAGATTGAATATCCCTTATAAGAAATGCCTTGGACCAGAAGCATTTTGGATTTTGAATTTTTTTGGATTTTTGGATTTTTGCATATACATAATAAGATATCTTGGGGATGGGACCCACGTCTAAACACAAAATCCATTTATGTTTTATAGACACATTTACACACAGCCTGAAGGTAATTCATCAAATGATTTTAGTAATTTTGCACATGAAACAAAGTTCATGTAACCCTGAACCGTCAGAAAGCTAAGGTGTCACAACCTCAGCCATCCATGTGGACAATCTGTGGTCATTTGGCATCACCTCATTCCTGACTGAATTTATATGCTACTGATAAGCAATAATTTTCTTACACTCATTAACACATAAGTACTTAGCAGCAAAAATAAATATGAAATATCATTAATACAATGAAAAAATAATGTGTTTAGGGTAACTAAACAGCACAGAAGCGTCAGCAGAATATCTGTATCAGATGTTAAACTTTAACAACAACAAATAACCGCAGGTTTTCACTTCCACCTACAATGCTGTGTTTTGATTAATAGGTTACAGTACACTGTATTTCATTTTTTAAGCTTTATATGAGATATAAAAACCTGTAAGCACGAGTGCATTGATACATCCCATCCCAAAAAAGGGTGACTGTTCTGACCCATCTAACCATCGTCATATTGCTTTGACAGCTTCCATCCCCAAAGTCTTGGAATTTCTTCTCAACTCTCATCTCCTTAAACACCTCGAAAATCACAGTCTTCTCTCTGATCATGAGTATGGCTTCTGTAAGGCGAGATTCACTGGTGCTAATTTTTCCTAACTTGCTAATGTCTGGTCATCATCCCTGAAAGATTTTCCAGAGTCATATGTAGTTGCCCTTGACATATCTATGGTTTTTGACAGGGTGTGGCATTGGGGTCTCATCTCTGAGCTCTCCTCTTTCGGCTTCCCTGCCTCAAATCTAGCTTCCTCTCTGGCCAAGCTATCTGGGTTTTTGATGGATCAGCCTCCCCCCTTTCCTCCATCAACAATGGTGTCCCTCAAGGCTCTGTCCTGTCCCCTACACTTTTTCTCAACAATTTCCTCTCCTCCACAAACAACCTAATGCACTCATATGCTGATGACTCAACACTGCATTCATCAACATCCTTTAATTCTACTCTTTCTTCTCTCAATCAATCTGCATCTCATCTTAACACAGCTTATTCAATAAACTCAGACTTGGACAGGATATTTCAGTGGGAGTACACAAAATCTTGCTAAGTTTCATGCCTACAAGACTCAGTTTCTACCCACCTCTCTATTGAAAACTCCTCACAACTCTCATCTCTCCTTTGACGGTTCTGTAATTCCACTCATGACTCATTGAACATACTTGGTATAACTGGAACATCCACTCTTTCTTGGAAACCCCACATTACAGGAATAGCTAAGTCTGCAATGTTGGTTCACTTTCCCTCTTCTATAGGTATTACTTTGGTTTCTGCTCTTAAGAGCTTGCTGCTTGTGTGCCAATACCACTAGCTAGACCACGCATTACTCGGCAAGCTGCTACGCCATACGATTGTTGTGTGGCCATCAGAAACTCAAGGGTGGGTCACTTTGATACCTGCTTCTTTCCCTACACATCGAAGATTTGGAACTCTACTTTCTCATTTCTTTCCCAACAACTATGACCTGGCACATCTAGGCAGGTTTTTCACTTTCTAAAAAATTCGTAAATACTTTCCCTTTTCTTTTTCTGTTTCATAATTCTCTCTGTATTTCAATTAAGGCCTGGCCTTGATGTGGACTTTTTTTGTGAGTGGGACCTTCAATGTAGAAAAATGGTAGCTGTAAATGTAATGAAAATTAAGTGAGAAAAATTTGAACACAATAATGCTGCTGGTTATGTTAAGCTCAAACATGGCATTTTAGGAGATGAAATTCATATCTCATATGAAAATAATGTTTTGC
>JAUUDZ010426597.1:0-13982 GCA_032361705.1 Panulirus versicolor
GCATCTCACCTGGTGATCACGAGATATTGGATACATGAAATAGATGATGATTTATGTTTAGGCACCAAGGATTTGAACCCTAGTCCTACTTTGTGGCATGCTAGGTTAGGTTAGGTTACCATTGGACCAAAATGCAACAAAAGCCTTTGATCTCATCATCCAATGATCCATGAAAGTCACCCTTCAGATCTTATGACCTGAGAGGGTGAAGGAAAGCCTACACTCACATGTGTCACAGGAAGTATCAAATCAATCCTCTAATACAAAGGGAATGTTTATTTCTCTTACATATAGTGGTGAGACATGGAATAATTGTTAATTTACCTACCATGTGGCAGGCCAGTAGGACCACGGTTTGAATTTCTGGTTCATTTGAGGTCGCAAGGTACGTTGTAATGGTGTTTGAAACTTTGAAGGGATGCATGTGAAATAAGGTAATTCATTCATGTGTGGAGACTGTAGTTTGGTGGAGTGGATTTTAAGACTTGGAGTTGACAAACTGCTGTTGTGTAATTTCAGTGTGTGTATATTTTGTCAGGGTTTTGTTGTTGTGGGAGGTATCTCTGTGATTATAGTTAGTTGCAAGTGTGAGGTTGAGAGTAATTTATTTCTAAATGGTTTGGATGATGAGGGTTTCAAAATTTTGTAAAGAAGCAAGATTGCATTCTGAGCACATTTGCTCTGGCAGGTGTTAATTAGTAGTGGTTTCTCAGGAACTGTTAATTATTCATAGTGCTCTTTTTTGTGTGCTTTGCAGATTTGTTATAAACGGTATCTATTAGCATGGTTGAAACAATTAGTTTTTGTTCATGTGGTAACTGATATGCATAATTTGAGGTAATATGGACTGCAGAACACATTAATGTGGTTCCACCTGGAATAATGCTGTAAAAATTTTAGATAACCTATGCAACAACTGTGTTAGTCATGATATTTTTTTTTCTAATTTTATCCAGTTGTTGGACATTTTTGTATGTATTTTCTCTCTCTAGTCCCAAAGCCCTCAGTTCACATGTGATAATGTGGTGCTTGTTAACATAGATTGCAAAAATGTGCCTTTCAGCAGTACATATCTTACATTAATGCATGATCCCAGTTGTATTTACTTTTGATAAAGTGAATGACCAAGCAGATGAAAGAGTTTAGGGTGAGTGGATGAAATTTTTATAAAGTACACTGAAAGATTCCATTCTTGTTAAGGTGTTTTTGATTGCCTTTGTTTTGATACTTATAGAGTTTCAGTAGATGTGTTGTCATGTGTGATATTAAACATAGTTTGAATTTAGTTGATGACATAGGATATTGGTTGGACTCAAGTCTGTCAGAATTAAGAGTGGCAGAAGATTTTTTTTAGTGATGCAGATATTTCGCGTGAGTCAGTGTTTTAAGAGTATGATGTGGGTTTGCATGTTTGGGTAGTGTCAGGATGCTGGGATTTACTTGTGGGGTGATATGTTTACTTTATGAGAGGACTTTCACATTGGGAGGTAATGTTAGATATTGTAGGAAGATAGTGAAGAGGATTGGAAAGAACTGCTTGTGTGTTGTGCAGTCTCAAAGGAGCTGGATCCCCTTAATAGAGGTGTTACAGTTGTATAATAAAATTAATAGCATGTATGTACGAATAACTCGTAAATGGTAATCAATTTGTAATGTGTATGTAAAATCTCATTAATTGATGAATTATTTCAACATGTTCATTAATTGTGGGCATTCTGACCACAAACATGCAATCTTTCATTTCTGCACAAAACACCACTTAGGTCATTCTTCATGTCTAGATTTTCTTGTGGCGAGTGCTGTGTTGTAGCCCTACCTTTTGGCAAAATGGTAATAGCAATGGTAGTAGGTCAGAACATTCAGATAGGAGCATTAGGTAGAAACATTTTGTAATAATTTTAGGTAGGAATGTTAGGCATGAGCATTAGGTAGCAGTAGGAGCTTCTGTAAAATCTGTGTTAGACTTGCCGTCTGCCAGTGGCCTGTTAAGGGCAATGCACTGAAGGCTAAGAAGTGGCACTGGAATTCACTAGTTATGGAGACTATTGCTGTGGTCTCTCCCTTGAGGGAGATCCAGGAGGGAACAGGTGTCATAGTCCAGTAGGATTTGGACTTTAAAAAACATTTGATGTCATTACCAATTTTTTTTTTTACTCATTATTTTTCTACCAGTATTTCTCTTCTGACACAGGAGTATTTTTATGTAGTGAAGGAGCAGTTCTTTTGCACTGAAAAGTGGTGCACATGTAAGAACTGCCATATAGCAAACACAAGTTAGAAAGCAATAAAACAGTAGGAATAAAGATGAACCCCCACCCCATTTATGAACAGGTGGAAGTTATTAATTACACAATATATGGTAAAACATAAAACCAATAGTGTCCTCAGAGGAAGGCATCATAAAGTTGGGTAGCTCTTATTATGGCTGCAGAAATTTTGCAGTTTTGTTGTGGCATACCGAATTTGTCATCAATGGTTTTTGTACTGCAGTTTTAGTTTCCATTGATAAATTTTGACATTTTAGGAAAATACTGCTTAAAACTGGCCAATTTTGATAACGAGTTATTGCCTGTATCAATTATAAAAAGAGGCAACAAAAAGTCAGTTCTCAAAGTTAATTAAAAATATGGTTGCAGCATACCACATGCCTTGTACTGGAAAGTGAAAATTAATGGTCATGGCTGGTAGAATGGAAGCCCTAGCTGATAACAATTAAAGCACCTACTTTTATTCAAATACCAAAGCAAAAATTTTTAATGGGTTGCATCATTTGTGTATGATCATGAATAATTTATAAACAAAAAATTCATTTGCTGCCATCATAAGTTCCCATATACAGAATTCTTGACATATTGGTTATGGCTACCAAGTTATACCCTCGCAACTGGCATCCAGCCATTTTTTCAATCCATATTCATGCATAGCTTGTTTTTGCAAGGGTCACCTCATTAGGAATGGCATTGCTTTACTCTGCAGGATACAATGCATGCGTTTGTAGGACCCAATCGCCTGTTTCTGGCTGAATTGAATTCTCAAGCATAAACTGTAACATGAAGACTTTCAGATGTAGTTTTACCACCACTTGCAGACAGTATCTAAATAACACCTACAGATCTATATTTTTTTTGCCATTTTCCTGCCTTGGTCAGTTATGTCCAAAAACAAATGACCATCAGCTTTACTTGGTCACATCCTCTTAAGCTGTCAAGCATAATACACTGAATTCAGAGCTCACTATCCACAGTGAAGGTCCAACCATTATTCGTGGTTCAGCTTGATGGCCCATCACCTCATGCATGCCTTTTGCTCTTGAATATACAGGCATTAATACTTCATAGCCTCTCACCCAAACCTTCCATCTCCTTGATCTGCCAATGCCCACTGCCTCCGTTCACTTCTGAAATAAGATTGCCTTGATTGGTCCTTTGCTCTCTACAACTTTTCAGCATACCCGGATTGGGTCTTGTAATCATGCTGTACTTGCTACCACATCTCACTTGTTTTTCCTTACATGATAAACCTGTCTGACACTACACTCCAGCACAGTATTCTAATGTCCACCCTTTCCCACTGTTTAGCATTCAAGGTCCAAGACTTGCATCCATACAATACCACTGGGACTACCTGGCCTTCAAACATTAATAGGCACTGACCTCCTTCCACACACTTCTTAATACGCTTGGGACCTTAACCCTATATCTTACCCTTTGACTCCAGCTCCCATGATACATTACACTCCACTTCCTCCAGGTCCACCTACTTAAACTTACTCTCTTACCATCTTATCTGATCTCCCTGCTACACATTACTTTTAGTTCACATTCATTCTCAACTTCCTCCTTTCAAACAGTCTCTAACTTCAGTAGTTTCTCATTTGCTAACAGCTCTGTCATCTGCCAATTGATTCTCCTTCCATCCCCAGTTTTCTATAGACTTGCCCCTTACATTCATCTCCCTTGCTACACTGTCCATAAACAAATTTAACTATGGTCATGACATCCTTTATACAGATTCATCTCTGCTAACCTCCCTAGTAAAAACTCCTCCATACATTAATTCAAAACTTTCAATAAGGCATTTCTGTTAAGCTTATCATGTGCTTTCTCGTAATCGTAAGTGCCATGAACAGTTCAGCCATTTTCAAAATACTTCTCAAAGTTCTTATAAGTAAACACCTGGTAAATAAATCCTCTATTGCTCCTGAAGCCACATTGCTGCTGCTCATTCTGAAGTACTGTGCATACCCCCACCAACTTGATCATTCTCTATACACCTTACCAGGTACTCTCAGTTTGAGCATTGCTCCCCTTGACTTTATATAAGGCATCATATATACATTCTTCAAAGCCTCAGGTACCTCACCTAGGGCCATAAAATTTTTAAATAACTTACCAATCGACAATACCATTGACCCCTTTCATGAGAAATGACTGAAATCCCATCCACTCCTGCAACTTCATTTAATATATTGCTCTTCAATTGCTGGCTTTATCACCTCTTCCTTTCTTGTCACCATTCTCTCATCTGCTTCCTTCACTGTCACTTCCATTTCTTCTTTTACTCTTGCACAGTTCACCTCCTTCCAATACATTTTCTTAAAGTCTCCCTAAAGTTTATCAGCACTCGGTTATACCATATCTAGTTTGCCTTCTTCTCTGCTCCCATTCCTTTCTCTTGAACTTTTCTACATTATTTCTTCTTTCTTGTAGATCAAACCTTAATACCCAAAAGCCTCCTCTGCTGCATCCTTCGTTATATCTTTAACCTATTCCCACGTGGAGCAGTCCTGGAAGCTGCAGCTCCCAAAAAGTGATCCTTGGGTTACATAGCTAACAATGTATCTTTAATTCAGCACAAATATAGAAATGATTGCTACTAAATGTATAATACAAAGGAATTATATATTTGTGCTTAAAGTACAATTACTCCAGACCTAGTCTGATGTACAATCAGAAAACAGTAAATATTTACAATGAATATTGCTGTTGCTTGAAAGATTATTACAATAGACAATTACTTATGTGTACATAATGTAAGCACATCAAAAAATAACTCTAAACATACTCAAAAAATGTTTACACATTCTTCTGTAGATCTATCAGTATGATTATTTGACCATCATATACAGCCCTTTTTTTAATGAGCAAATCTTATATCAGTTGTGGCAACCCCAAATGGCTGTATAGAATTGTAAGATTTTTCTCTTTGGGGTTCACATTGGACAAACTGAGACCCATGGATTTCTTTTTTAAATTTTTTTTTTATATAATGAAAAAGGATAAAAAAAAAAAAAGCATATTTTCTTACCCTAAAATTGGCACTCTGAGAATGTGTTTGATTATCCCTTCACTGTGAGTGTGTGGTTGGTATTATTTTACTATTATGATGATCCCTTTACTGTGTACAGAAGAAATGTCACTGGAAATATCACATCCCATATAATAAGCCAGAATGCTCTGATAGAATAAATGACCTGAAAGAAAAAAATATAAAAGCCTACTCTGGTTGCATACCTGGCTTCAAGCTTGTTTCATCTGGAAAATTACAGATGGATATGGGAAGATAGTTCAGTATGCAAGTGCACATCAACGGTGAAACTACTGCAGCATACTACAACATGCATATGCACCCATTCACAAACATGCACGTAAGTCTGCTTGCAATAAATTACCTTTTACTACACATGCACATAAGTCTGCTTGCAATAAATTACCTTTTACTACAATCATACAACCCAAAGGAACCCTTTACAAGGGGCTTGTGCACCTGCAAGGCTGAATTACAATCATCAGCAAGAAGATAGACTACTTTGGAGTGAAAAGTTCTTCAACAAGATCGTGCCCTGATGATACATCCTTGCTAAAGTGAGTTTTCATCCTTGCTAAAGTGAGTTTTCACTAGGAGTGTGACCACATAGTCAAAGTCCAGTAATACCTGCATGCATACACACAACCCAAACGGGGGGGAAAAAAATATCCCAAATCAACCTTTTCTCTAAACAGGAATGTCAAGGAAAACCTATGCAAAATCCACCCAGAATCAACTCATCGACTCCCGCTGACATGCAACAGGCTTGGACAACATGTCTAACTTCCACATGAAAAGCTTTGGCCCAGTTACAGTCCAAGCACTTGCAGATATCTTCAACCACTCCTGGCTAAAGAACAAAATCCTGACATGAAGCTTGCTAACATAGGATTAATCTTAAGACTTCAATACACCCAAATCCACCTCCAGATAACAACCTGCATCACTAACTATATCTGATGCCCATTCCATTCTGGAACTCTCTCAAGGGGGTGGCCACGACAAATAGAGACTCCAAAACTAATGAACTCTGGTACCACTTCTTAGCCTTTAGTGCTTCACTCTCAACAGGCCACTGGCAGAGGGAAAGTCTAGTACAGTGTTTCATGTGGCTCCTACCTAATGTTCCTAATGCACCTGCCTACTGTTCCTACCTGCTACTTCTACCTAATGCTACCTTAATGTTTCTTCCTACTAATTCTACCTATTGCTTCAACCATTTTGCCAAAAGGCAGGGTTAGCACATAGTGCTCACCACAAGAAAATCTAGAATCGTGAAGAATGAGTTGTCTAAGTTGAAGTGCTGTAAGTGTCCTTTATGACAGAGAGATTGTATGATTGCGGACAGAATGCCAGTAGTCCATGTGTGGGTGAGGCACCAAGAAAAGACAGCTACCTGGGTCAGAGAAGTGCAACTTGACAACCAATGAAGTGCTGGCAAACTACAAATCAGTCACTAACCCTCCCGACACCCAGGCGGGTAGTACTGGTAATATACCTACCTGGTCGTTGGCTGCCTATCAACTGCTACCTACTTATATCACTTTTCTCAATAACCAATCTATGAAAAATTTGTGCACAACAGAATAAAGCAAGTATCCCACTTTCATGTTTACAACATAGCATTTCACTTAACCTCTGCACTAACACATTAAACACAGAATAACTATGTGTCCTAGGTGGTTTCACCTAACCACAACACCCCTCCCAAACAGTAGTAATGGCAATGTCAGCAAAGCATTGGACACTATCCCCTATGGCATCCTATCCCAAATGACACTAGATACCACTCCACAACACAAAAGGTGACTAGCCAACTTCATAGCAGGTGGCCAAGCCCATAACTGGCATTCCCAAGAGGCATCTACCCATTCAATATCAAAATGTGATAAGGGGTACATGAGTATTATCTTTACTTAACCATAAACAAACTGAGCAAAAGGGGAGAATAGTTGGATGTCCAAAACTGCTTCTTTAGGCACAGTTTTGGAAACCTGAAATAAGAAGAGTGCAGAGGATGTGTATACTGCAAACCACATGAGTTAGCTTAAGGGATGTAACATGGCTTTGCAGCATAAATGCTATCCATTCCCCTACTCATCATATACACAGACATCCTTTCTTATTCTCGATGCCAAGGATGTATGTATAATTACAATTTCTAATGTAACAGAAGAATACTTCTACAGTGATATGGGTAAGAAGAGCTAAGCAGGTTATGGATGGAACTACACACATTAGATATACAATAGAAATAAAAATTAATTTGCAGATCAGGCTCCTCTTTGCAGCAGGATACTGTCAGGCTGCAAGGTTCTGTTGCCTCACATACAATGGTGGGGTAGACATCTGCACAAACCACCACTTGTCATCTCTAGTGGAGAAATTTGTGCGATCTACAGCTTCTTAGAAACAAAATAAGAATTAAATCTTAATATCTTATGCAGTTCAACACACACATTACTTTATCCTTGACAGCACAACCTATTTCAGGCTGGTACCTCTAATGCCTGAACCCCTGCTGACATATCTTCCTAGCTAACGGAAATGTACGTTTATTCTCTATCTTAGTCTCTACCTCTTACTACCGATTCCACATCTTCAATGAAGAATGCTTCTGTAGTAATAAAGCCAGCATCACTCCCTCATACCTTACTCATATTGTCTAGAATAACAAATGTCAATACTAAATTTCACTCAATACAAACAACGAATGTGCTTACCTTCTTCTTTCAGAATAAATCCTTTTTAATCTCCCTATGGTAAGGAAGGGCAGCTGAAGTGAGGTGCTGCTGCTATATTTGATGATGCCTGGAGACCCACCAGAGACATCCACACACTGAGGTCAGGTTGAAACCATGCACTGTACAGATTGTTATGAGTAATATTTTGTCTTTTTCTTACTAACTAGTGTGAACTAAGCCTAAGGGAATGTTCAGTATAAAAAAGAACCAAAAATTCTTTCACATTTCATTTTTTCATAAAGAAAGGCTGAAAGTTCTGCTGTAGTACCAAAGTGAATAATTTCTCTAACAAATATTTTTTTGTTCCTCTGAACAGATTACAAATTTCTTATATACTCTTTCTTGAGTTTTTCATTACTGTTTAGATCCATTTAAGATAAAGCAATAAACAACGTCAAAAAAAAAGTTTGAGGCACGACCTGGTATCTTGCATTTTTATACTTAGAAGAAAATAGTCTGAATACAAAGTATGCTATGGGTCATTACATAACATAGGTGCCCACAAATATAAGTACTACATCAAAACTCTACAAAAATAATCTAATTTGCTAGTGACGCATAAAGATGTCAATAGTAATAAGCACAATGACAACTTAACTGTTAAGCAATAAATGAGGTATGACAAAAAAAAAAAAAAAAATCAAATTATTTCACATATTTTCAAATAATGATGAAAACTTGTGGCACAAACATAAAATGATGCAACTTAACCTAGAACACTCGATTTACAACATTTTTATACAAAAAGACTAACTTATTACTTTAAACAAAAATATCACAGCACAAAAATAAGATGCCATTAAGACAACTGTTATACAAGCCCCTAACACACGAAAATGAGTGCTAAAGTGTTCAGAAGTAACGTTGATCTTTCTGGTAAAATTAAATGGCTATATGTTAAGCCAAGTGTTATAAATATTGGCGCACCATAAAACTTAAACTGGAGCTTGCACATCTATGACATCTAAGTGATTTAGTGTGTAGTGTTCACTGATATGAGAAAAGGTCAATACCAATATATCAATGGCCCTCACTTTGATTTATCCTCTACAAGCAGCAGCTAACAGAATGCTATGGTGTTAGCTTGCCACACCTGTGGCTGGTTAACTTTAGCATTCAACATCATTCACCACGTACATTTGATGTACTGTGATTCAACATTCCCGTTGCTATGTGTTCTGCCTTCATCAAAAAGCATAACTTTACTGTGTTGTGTAGGAGCAATATATAGAAGGTATGAACATTAGACAGGAGCATTAGTTAGTAGTAGATAGGAACATTAGGTAGGAGCCTCTGAAAACACTGCTAGCTTTGCCCTCTACCAGATGCCTGTTAAGGGTGAGGCACTAAATGCTAAGAAGTACCACTGGATTTCAGCAGATGAGGAAACTTTTGTTGCACTACACTCTCCCTAGGAAGTTCTTACAGGGAACAGGCATCTGAGATATAGATAGATAGATAGACAGACATTTATTCTTGTGCATTCAAGTGTGCCAGAGATATAGATAGATGGAAAGATACTTATTCTGTTACATTCAAGTGTTAAGTCCAAATGTATGTCTTCATATATAGTTTTTCCAATTTACATCTCATATGTAATATCAGACTAATTTCCTGTGGGGTGGGGTAGTGCCAGCGAAGGATGAAAGCAAGCAAGTATGGATATGTACGTGTGTTTTTGTCTGTGTATGTATATGTTGATATGCATATGTATGTATATGTGCCTGTGTGGGCATTTATGTATATATGTGTGTATGAGAGGATGGGGAGTTCTTCGTATGTTTCCTGGCACTACCTCCCTGACGTGGGAAACAGCGCTCAAGTATAAAAGAAATATGAAAGTTAACTGACTACAAAAATACTGAACGTGAATTAAACCTAATCAAAATCTAGTACAAATAAGTTACAAAGTTATGAATATTGACTTAGAAATTATAATAATGCTTTCATCTTAAAACTGGGATAATTACCAATCTGGCATCTAGAACAAGCCAGGCCACAGTACAGCAAAAACCAATACAGAACATATCCAATATTCTTAATCACTACATGACTGAACTCAGCTGTTTCAGTCTGCTTGCTGCATGCATACTGAAAACATGTTTCCTCATGGGGAAAAGAACCCCAATATGGAATTACTTTGAAAAGTATACATGTGGGCAATAGGACCAGTGAAGACTATGCCAACATTCTACATACGAAAATGATAATATATTGTATGCTCATTAATAAAAGCACTATTATTGTTACAATAATGGGAGACAAAGTGACTGATCAGTGTCCTAAGAATTAATCTTATGTCATGCTGACACTACACAAATGTAGAACCGATGTCAAGGTCAATCACGAGTGAAAAACTAATACTGATTTATGAGTCCCTCTGATACACCAGAATTGCAAAAAAATTCATATCAGTGACAGTATGTGCAGTAAATCGATATGGATCAAGATATCAATTCACTGTCTGAACCTACTTGCATAAGCTACTCTACTACATCCAAGATGCTCATGTTGCTCCCACGACGTCTATTCTTCAGATGAGCCTGAGAATACAAATCCAATTAGGAAAGCACATGATTATTTTCTCTTTATTCTTGTGATGATGTGAATAAGAACTACATCCCAGCTAAAAATTGTGTCTTTAAGCTCTTCTTACAAGTCACCCTGAGATGGATAAGTATCACAGGTAAGAACTCTATCCTACAGAAGTTCCAACTTAACAAGGAAAAGTACCCCTACAGTGTGTGTGTGATGTATGTATTCATATTTATTAATTATTACATTAATGTGTTATTGTAATAACCTTAAAGTTTGAGTGTACTTAAGTTACCCAGAAATATGTACTAGAATACATTTTCTCTAATTTTGGGGGTTATGCGTTTTCTGTAAATCCATTTTTCGGGGAAACGCACCTAACTTTAGGCTCACCGAGAACAAACAGATTCCATAGACCTATTGTTTTCCAATTGATGGTTTAATGGAGACACTGGATAGTAGAGGATCGAGAATTGTGTTTGATAGTCATCCTACTCATTTGTATATTTAAGATATTTGCCTTTGCAGGTGTTGGTGTCATGTTTATATCGCGGTCTGGTGTATTTGCTTGTATATTAGTATAAAGTGTTAGTTTTTCACGTCTCCATTCCTTCACAATATGTTTATATGATTTTGTAATGACATTTTTTTATACTATTATAATTAGTCATCAGGTTATCATTGCCAATCTTAGTTTGTCCTTTTTACTGCTACTTCTATATCTTATTACTGATAGCTTGCTTTATTATTCATTCTACCTTTTTCAACTTACGAGAGGTAAGTGATCATTAAGATTCAATTGTTTTTTTTTTTTTTCTACTCATTAAGATGTATGTCACTGTCTGGATGACCAATTTTAATGAGAGTAGTAAGGCGAAATGCTTATTTGTTCTTTGACGACAAATGTCTTTTCTGAACACAAATTGGCAAGTGGATGGCATACACTGAGCTGCTGTTTATCATTTCGTTTATCATCTAAATGTTTCTCATTATCTCATCGTACTGTTTTGTGCTTGTACGTCATTCTGGTTATGCATTTTAGCATTATGTTGACTTATATTTAGTTTTGATCGGTTCATTATGGTCCGTAGTCTTCTAGCAGAATACAGAGTAGAAGAAATGAAATATGGACATAAGTATAGCACTGTAGTACCCCGGAGTATGTGAGACCTAACATTAGAATGGTTCCTGATGAACACAGGCTTGGAATAAATATTGTTGATTCGTCATGTGTTGTAGTTAGAGTTGTGGTGCGAGTTCCTGTAGTTTTGACGGTATAGTTCTACGGAATCATTTTCTTTGATGTTTGTAAGAAACGAGTTAAATCGCTTCTTATGGGATGAGTTTGGTGGTGATGAGGATCTTAAGGTGTATATAACTATGTTGTGATTCTGTACATTGGTGCGAGTAACTGTGTTCACCTGTAATATTACTTATTAGTCATTATGAAATCATTCTATTTTGTACCTGTTTCAACCGTATTTTCATATTTTCCAACTGTTATAATTGACCTGGTGCAGTTCATTCAAATGTATTATGAGGACCACATTGAAAATAAGTACTTTTCGTTTACTTTCCTATGCTATCGGTGAAATTTGTTTAATGTGTGAATTGTTTAAGTATTTTGCTAATATAAATTCTAAGTCATTTATCGTAGTCCATCCAATTATGACGAAGAAAATACGTTTTCTCTCGTTTTGAAAAGAAATTTCTAGATATCTCGGTTATTTTGGGCGTGGCGATGCCATCAAATATGTTCTGATATTTATCTATCTATCTGTCTATATATCTATCTATCTGTCTGTCTATCTTTCTATCTATCTGTCTTTCTTTGTATGTATCTATCTATCTTTTATAGGCATTGGAACAGTTAGGCTGGGAGGGCATTAGCCTCTCATATCCTACGAGGAGAATTTTTGATTTACAGTTAGAGACTTAACCAAACGGTGTTTCATTGGCTAAGCTGATAGTTAGCTGTCATAATCGGAAAATTTCACAGTAAAAATATCTTCTTCACAAAAATTGATGTCAGGAAGGTCCACTATAAGACCCCAGTACATTTTGACGTAGGCAATAGGGGAGATGAGAAAAAATGATATATTCGCCGAGGTGTTGTGACTGGATGGATGACATGAGATTCACAATTATGATAGTTATCAGTATCGCCTATAACAACCCAATGTAATGTGTCACGCAGGATGGTGGGGCCGGGGCAGGGGGGGGGGGGGGATAATATGGATTTGTGGCGTGAGGGAATATGGCAGATTCATCAGTTCAACTAATTTGTATTTTCAATGTAAATGGTGATTTTCGGCCATCGTAGCTTAAAAATTCTAGTGATATACCATGCAGTTTACAGCATTAGTACTCAAGAGCGTTTGAACTTAGAATTCAGCGAGGTTTGTCACTGAGAATTTAGAGATTTTTAATTACATGTTAGATGACATACTTTTAATTTATGAATTTCTAATTCATTTGCTGCTTTTCTTTTTTTTTTTTTACTGTGGTGTGTCATAATTGTAGAATTACTTCAGTACTTCAGTATCAGATTTACATTACTACTCATTTTTTTTTTTTAGATATGTAAAAGTTTGATCTTAGTATGCCAATCAGGACATGTTACGTGGGTTGTAGCATGCGTTGCCTGCCACGTGGGTTGTAACATGGGCTGCTTGTCACGTGGGTTGTAGCATGGGCTGCTTGTCACGTGGGTTGTAACATGGGCTGCTTGCCACGTGGGTTGTAACATGGGCTGCTTGCCACGTGGGTTGTAACATGTGCTGCTTGTCACGTGGGTTGTAACATGGGCTGCTTGCCACATGGGTTGTAACATGGGCTGCTTGTCACGTGGGTTGTAGCATGCGTTGCCTGCCACGTGGGTTGTAACATGGGCTGCTTGTAACGTGGGTTGTAACATGGGCTGCTTGTCACGTGGGTTTTAACAAGGCCTGCTTGCCACGTGGGTTGTAACATGGGCTGCTTGTCACGTGGATTGTAGCATGGATGCTTGCCACGAGGGTTTTAGCATAGGCCATTTGCCACGTGGGTTTTAGCATGGGCTGTCTGCCACTTGGTTGTTAGCATGGGTTGTTTACCACGTGGGTTTTAGCATGGGCTGCCTGGCACGTGGGATTTACCATGGGCTGTCTGCCACGTGGGTTATCCACCACGTGGGCTGTGGCATTATCCACCACGTGGATTTCAGCATAGGCCGTCTTCCACGTGGGTTTCAGCACGGATGGTCTCGCTCGTGGGTAACGGCATTAACTGTCTACCACGTGGAGTTTAGTGCACACGTCCTTACAGTTGTCATATGACTATATTAAAGAAAGCTGTAAGATAGAATACTCCCTATGTTTACTAAAATATGGACTACCGCTGTGGTATATAACATAC